>NPHW01003912.1:1294-21715 GCA_002240705.1 Elaphomyces granulatus
CATGAGGCCTTGGGATTGCCAAATACACTTCTTCTTCTCATCTCTGGTCGAAAATCATCAGACTTGGGCCAACAACACTCGTAATTCATCCCAAGACTACCATAGAGTCTCTGAAAAGTCTGGCTGATCGATTCTAGCTTTACACGAATTCCTACTAGTACTGTTCAGCCAGTGAGCTTGCAGGGCCATTATTAACCCCTGGGAGAGTCACCTTGGCTAGGCTACATCTCTTTATTATATCTTCCACTAGCAAAGAAGAGAAAGATAGTAAGTGCTTTATGGATATCCTCGGAATGAAGACATTTGCTGATCTGAGATCCGAATTTGATTCATTCTCTACTATAGTAAAAAAGTTGTTGTTGAACGTTACCGAATTATCATATCATACAGACAGGTATTACTTTTACATAAATAAACACATTTCTCGAGAAGAGGTATAAAAAACGAAAAAGAAAAAAAGGAGCAAACTCTAGAATTCCGCCATTGGAATTAATCTAGGCCTCATACTCAGGACTCTAGTCGCTCTGGTATCTCATATGCAACAGTTTGGTTATATACTTTAAAACCGTTGACTTCTGTTGTCCGTGATAGCATCATTATTATTATCCGAGCTGGCAATAGAGACACTGACCTCTTTAGTCACCTGGATTCCCTGGGGATGCACCAGGCTTGTCTCGCTCACAGAGCGACCATTAACTTCATTCACACATGTGACTTTGCAACCTGCCTCCAAAAAATCAAGACTATCTGAACTTTCTGCGTGCTCAACTTTGTGACGTTGGATGGCGTTGCTCTGCCCGAGCTCTTGCTGCTGTGTTCCATTATTAAATATTTATGTTATCTTGACAATGGGGGACTGAATATCACCTTCGACTTCTTTGGGCTGACCTTTTCGATGACAGGTCGCAACAAGGGTAGACAGGCGGCGATTAAATACATGCCGCTCTCCACGATACACCACCCTATTGGGGCCCCTTTTTTTCGAACATGTCAGTCTTGCGCAGATATTCCGGAACTTAATGGGAGGTATCTTACAAGTTCGGCCTGTGGAGAGATCGGTGGTGAGGACGAGCGAGAATCGATATATGGATGCGAACATGCCTCTAGATGGAAATATCAGCTTGCGTCAGTATAGGACTGACATAGGGAGGAACCCACACGCTGGCGGTAAGAAAGATGAAACATAACGCAATCTTTTTCAGTAGCGGTAGCTTCAATTGTATCAACGAGCTGATTGGCAACAGAAGCACAATTACATCTGTGACTATGTTGGGAACACACATCGCCGGGTAGTAGATTTGAAAGTCAAAGCAGACGCCTCCTTGGATTGTTTTGTCCCACCAATAAGCGATTGGTCTACATTGAAAAATCGACGTAATGGAGAAGATGACCCAATTTAGGATAACCAGGCCTATGACGATGTAGGCGAAGATTCGGCCTTTGCGGTAAACGAAGACCCGGAGGTAAAAGAAGAGAGCTGACAGCTTCGGTAGAGAGACTGACGCTAGGTATATGTTGATCAACACAATTGTATAGATTCCCTTTGTCCATCCGGCTAACAAGTGAAGGTCAAAAATATGGCGCCCCATGCCACCATAATAAACAGTGACTGGTTTAATTACTCAGTTAGTTCTACGGGTGATTCCATCTTGAAGAAAGGCGGAGGTAATAACATACGTAGTAACACCACAGACAAGGCAGTGTCAGATATGAAACTGGCGAAAATCAAATAATCATCCCAACCGTAAACAGCGTTGGTAAGTGAGTGGGCATAGCATCTTAATATGATAAAGATGGCATTGAGGATTACGAAGATGATCGAAATTGCCGCCACTGTGTCGCCAGAGTACCCCTCATCGATATCGGTATTTTTGGCTGCAGGGGACTGATTTACGGAGGAGTCGTTGTGTTGACGAATTAACATGGCTAGTAAGCAACGTAAATTGTCCTCTTTCACAAATAATAATATTCAGCGATTCCCCATAGAGAATCGGTGGAGAGGGAGAGAGAGACAGAGAAACTTGCTGTATAATATATTCAAATCTACGGTCTACGGCCGAAAGCGGGAACGGCCTGCCCTATGTGTCTAGCTGATCCTATCCTGCGATGGAGTAGACTAGCATTAGCAAAGTCCAGGATTACTTTGTGGTGCAGTTATAGTTACCATGTATGGAGCTCAACGTTTTCCCTAATTGGAGGTTAATAAGAACATGTATCTATAGGCAAGCTGAAAAACAGCACCCGGGCAATACTCGTATTCAGAGGATATGTCGAGTCAATTACAAGGTGTCAATGATGCATCTGAAGGAAAACCTTTTTGAATGGAGGGCAAGGGGAGGATCCGTATTGCAATTTCCAAATTCCCTCTATAAAACCCGGGAAGTCAGGGAAACCCACGAACAAGCAGGGTCGCAATATTTGATCCCATGAAAGGCGAGTTGTTGTGCACTGCGCAGTATGGATGCCTCAGACAGGAACTGGGTCGAACACATCGATGCAGAGAACCTCAGCAATATTTGGCTTAGAAATGTGTACCTACTTAGAAATATCTGTCAGCGTCTTCACTGTTCAGGAACCTTCTGTTGGTAACTATAGAGTATATATATCAAGGAGATTCAAGGTAATCAAAAGGTATAAATCCGAAAACACAGATGAAAAACAAGCGCTTTCTTACTACATACTACATATGTATCACTTTTACTGTCCAATACGAGTAATAAGAATAGCAAGGCGTAGGGCACAAAGTATGTATCAAGCTTGACCATACTAGTATAGGTCGGCCTGTATCTTTTATACTTTGTTGCCAGAACGCTCAGGCACCCTAATATGGAAGAAGAAGAAATATCTGGATTGGAATTATTGGATTATTGATTAATACCTTCCTCCAAAGAGATCGTGAGAATTCAGAGACATGTTAGCTACGACCCATGATTCCTACGTTGATTTCGATCAGGAATTGAGAAGCGTTATCTCGGCTCTTTGCTTCGCTATGCCCCTTCGAGACTGGCCCCAAAGCAACTCCTCGCAAAACGATGCGCTAAGCCCACAGTGGAAGGCTAGCGCCCCACCGCTTTGTTGTTTAGTTTTATACTGAGAAGGTAATTACCTAGGAAGTTATTAGTTATTAGGAATAGCATAACGTTAGGTTAACACGACTTCTCTAATATCACGGACCACCGCGGCGAGCAAAGCGCTTGATCCTTCCTGCAGGACTGACCGTACTGGCGACTCAGCCTGACTGTCCTCCTTTTGGACTCTCCAAGAGCACAACAACAAAGAGGCACTTGATCCTAGAATTTGGGAGACGCGATCGTTTTTGGCGTTTGGCGCATAGTTGCGCATCATGAGGATCCGGTGCCCGTGCGGCATCAATTATTCCACTTTCGCTCCCCTAGAGGCATTACGGCTTACAAAGTCCTTGAGCGAATGATGGAAAAGAGGTGCCAATACAGGAAGGAGGGTGGGCACCCGGATGGCGGCAGCAATGCCCTGCAGCTGGCCTTTGTTCGGGCGGTAACTTTCGTTTCTTTGTTGACGAGCTGATTGCACAAATGACCCTCTCCCAAGAGCCTTTTCCTCCGTTGAGACCCGTTGTGAACTTGAAAGGCCTGATATAAAATCCCGGTGTGGGGTGGTACATGAGCAATTTGGTACGTAATAAGCACTTCAACAGGTGCTCACACTGATCTTCGTCATGAAGCCTCTTCGTATCCAGAACAAGTATCAACTAGACCTCCGACTGGGCGGCGGTTCCTTCGGCGAAGTGTACCAAGGTGAGAGAATAGATCCAAGCATCTTGTAGTAATGAGAGCTCAACGGATACTGCAGGACATGACCTCGAAACTGGAGAAGAAATTGCTTTGAAACTCGAGCTTGAAAGAAGCTTCAGATTCAATTCCCATCTATGTAACGAAATCGAAATATACAAAGCACTTTCTGGTGGACCCGGTATCCCTCAACTATACTGGGATGGATACGAATGCCAATTCACGGTGATGGCGTTCGAGCTTCTCGGGCCGACTCTAGAGGACCTGTTGAACTACTGCGGTCGGAAGTTCTCGCTCAAGACGGTGTTATTACTCACGGATCAGCTAATTTCTCGCTTTCAATACCTTCATTCCAAAGGATACATCCACAGAGACGTCAAGCCAAATAATTTACTGATGGGCGACGGCAAACAAGGAGCCAGGGTTTATATGTCCGATCTTGGGTTAGCTAAGAGAATTGATGTTTGGGACCGAACCGAACCCTTGCTCGGCACAGTGCTTTTTGCCAGCATTAGTGCACATGTAGGGAAAGGTCAGTAGGTGTAAACATCAGCAGCGAAGATGCCTGGCTGACATAATGACTCTCAAGAGCAGCAGACTCCTTGCGATGATATGGAGTCGCTTGGATACGTCCTCTTATACTTTCTTCGAGGTTACCTCCCTTGGGAGGGTCTGAAGGCCGAATCCGAGGAGCAGGTAGAGAAACTGGTTCTAGAGAAGAAGCAGTCGCCAGAAGACTGCGGACTTTTTAAGAATCTTCCAGGCGAGTTCAAGAAGTATTTCGAGCACCTCCGCTCCGTTGAGACGCCCGACTATTCCTATCTGCGCCGCTTGTTCCGCAATCTGTTCCGTCGCAATGGCTTTGAGTCTGATTCTGTCTTTGACTGGACAGAGTTAAAGTTCTTGGAGGAGCTCGAGAGAAGAAAGAAGGCTGGTTGATGCGTTCCACTAGATCAATTGGTTCTGTTCATATCAATTATTTCTACGCGGCTTGTTTTAATACTTAGCTAAAAGGCAACGGGGGTGGAAAAGCATTGCGTTCATCAAGCCTAAATTCTATGTTGCACCTAGTCTTTTGTATAATGATCTTTTGGACCTGGTTCTATTGTCCCTTGTCGGGTGTCGGGTGGGAGGACAGCTGGTGGAAGCTAAGCAGCATTTTGGAATACCTTCATAGCATCTTTAAACTGCAATCAAGTGGGAAAAAGATTTAGATAGAAGAAACCTCATTATAATAAGTTAATGACGGTAATTCCCAGACATTGGACAGATGTTCGTATTGCAAAAAGCATAGTTATATTGACAGGCTTCTCAAATAAGACCATCATTATAATGATATGAATTTTAATACTCTTTCTACTAGATTGTTGAAAGATCTCTTGCTATATGTATTCCAGAAGATTGATTCCAGATACGGAGTCAGGACTCAGGACACTCGAATTGCCACAGCATTCAGATTGTTGACTCGTCTCAACAGTGTAAATATCATAACCATATGTATATGATATCAGCATCACACAATGGCACGCATCGAGTAGAAATATCCAGCCCAGTCTCCTTTCATCAATATATAGATGATGTTTATGAACTCCCGTCTAATCCATCAAATTAAACTTCTGGTTAGTTTGACATTCTTCATCACAAATAACTAAGGCCATAATTTCTGTGATCTGCAAAAAATACTTAGCCCAAATAGAGGCTAGAATAAGTTGAAAAGAAAAAGATTCAGCAAACTCAACTGACAAACATGTGGTCGCCCTTTGTTTAGCACATCAACTCCGTACTCGCCGAAAGCGCTAAAATTCAATCATTTCCCCCATGTCTTTGAAGCTATAATTTATCTGCCTTTTTTCTTCCTTTCGGGTATATGGATCCAGTCTCTCTCGAGCTATGGGACTGCATCATGGCGACTGTATACTTTTTATCCAACCATTTATTTGTATTTTATTTCAGTCAATGAGGGAGGACGGGGTATGTAGATCGATATGAAGACGGAGACGCACCGGAGGTATTAATAGACATCCTCTGGATCAACATAGCAATTTTCTCCATTATCTCGTACATGTTGTAGATTCCTATCCCGGCTGCAGGGTTTCCGCATGTCAAACGCATCTTCACCCTCCTTTGAAGCGCCAGTTGGGTCATCGCAGTAGTAATTGACGACACGGCGGAAGACGGCATATCTGGATCGATGGGGAAAATCGCAGAGACCGGGGACGTTAGCCGTTGTTTCTCTTTTCTCTTACCCAATTTTTCTATAACTATTTCTCCCCGAAGAAAAAGAGAAGAAACATTGAAAACCTTACCCCATTCCCTTGTACATATCCACGGCTACTTTATTCCCCGCGCGTACAAACAAGTCCACAAACCAAGCTTGATTGATATCAGACATGTACTCTAGGCTTTCGGTGAGGCGACGCGCATAACCGAGCCTTCGCCATGCCGGCGCGACAGTCAGAACAGTGATGTGTCCGTGCCAGGGAGTGTAGTGTTTTGAATGGCGCATTGACGATGGTTGCTCCTCGAGCTTGCCCATTACTATTTTTCCCACGAGGAAACGAAATAGGTCAACAAAATTTTGCAGCCAACTTTTGTCTCTTTCCGAGTCTTTCGTGTTTCACCCTTTATTTCCATCCCCCCCTTTTTTAGTTGGATTTTCCAACCGGACAGTTGGAAATACATACATACATATCGGAACAAGGGAAGAGAGAATAGATTCAGATTGTAGTCTGGGAATTACGCACTATAACCGACAATACCGGCATCCTGATCCTCCACGACGCTGAATAGTGAGGGCCATCGCATCAAGTAGTTCAGGTAGAAGCTTGGGTCGTAATTCTCAGTCAGAGGGTCCAGATTGGTTAGATTTAGAGAGAGAAGATCCTGTGGCGTCATTCGTCGTATGAAACTCATGGTGACAGTCGGATTTGGAGGGGTAAAATGGAGCTGTGCGCAAAAAAGGGTATCCTTCCACCAATGAAAAAAAAACACAGGTTTTTTAGATAGGGTAAACTATAGTTTAATTGATTTAGGGCTCGGGAGACTGTTTTTGTTTGTAGGAAGTAACAACAATCAAGACAGGCCGAGAGGGGATCTATTATCATGCATCGTCATCTATGTAACTTTAACTTGAAACATCTATGAGATGATATGATACATACAAAGAAAAAACGGTTAAATAAACGGCTTGAGGCCTGGTCTGCAGCCACAAGCCACCAGCGTTTAGACCCGTCAAAGTGCAACTCGTCCGTGCACGAGGCGCAGGGCGTTTTGTCCAATGAGGAGGATTTTTGAAGTTGTAGTGGATAGATTAGTGGATACCTTAGTGTATCCACTACAGCCTCACTAATCCTCCCCATTGGATGGAAACACCTGCGCCTCGTGCACGGACGAATTGCCATACGCATGGGGCCTGACTCCTGAGCATCCTAGCTAACTAAAACTACCTAGTACTAGTACTGTACTAAGTAGTACCTAAAGCTAACACCCTTCTTTATGACCTATGTACATCCTAACATCCCCACACCTTCTTTCCCAGCAGTAATTGACCCGTAACTAGCTGGCCTTTTGACCTCCTGTTTTTGCTTGCTGTTGTCTTTTGGAGAATGTTGTTCCATGTTAAGGTTAAGTTTTAATAACCTATGGCTCGACCGCTCTGATAATACCATAATATCACACAACGTGAGTTTTATGACCAAAGATTCTCCATTCTCTCGTTCTATCCCATCCTCGCTCTCTTCTCTGACAGCCAACGGGATCTGTGCAGCCTCTGGCCTCGTGTTTGTGCATCAGCAACAGATAATTGCCGATTTCGAACTCTCAGATTGAACAAATATCTGATAATCATGCCGTCTATCCCCTCGTCTCCGGTATCGCCCCCTCGTCGCCACAGACGACCGGCCAGTATCGACATTTCCTCCACCTCTCCTCAGGCCTATGTGAATGGCTTCGATCAGAGCACCCCGCGAACCCCACGGACTCCGGGCTTGTCCCATCCTCAATCACCCGTGTCTCCGCGACAACGAAATTCACAAATCATGAATGGGATTCGGCGGATGTCTACGGAGTATATCGAGGTGGGTGATTCCGGGGGGGGTCTAGGAAGTCTTGCGGATGAGCTTGCCGACGCATGGGAAGAGGAGGGCTACGAAGACATGTCTGGACTTGAGAATGTATTGGCGGATCATTCCCACCTGGATGGGGATGAAGGGGAACATGTCTTCATTGAGTCTACGCACGACATGGGGATGCCACTCGGAGATCTTTCCCCAGCAAACAGTGCGCTCCTCTTGCCAAGGCAAAAGATAAAGAATGCGCAAAATCGTCACAGGCGGCAGGAATCGCAATATGACGGCTCAGACTACGGCAATGATTCAGATTTCGATGATCTGGGCTACATCTCACCAAATTTGGAAGCGCGCATGGCAGGGATCGAGACTCTGGCCCGAAGAGGCTTGGAAGAGAACGGCAGCTCGGGCGATCAGGCAATTAAACGTCTGATCGAAAGCCTTCGCGATCTTGGTGGACAGAGTGGAATTGAAAATGGTGCAACTAGGTATTATATTCTTTCATGAGCAGAGTGCCGTCTGTTATTATCATATATAAGCATAAATATGCATAATTTTGCCCAACTTTGGAAAGAATTCAAGCTGATGATCGGTTATTTTAGACTTATCGCCGCCCACACCTCCATTACGTCGCATCTAACTCACCAGACTCGCGCTTTACAAACCTTAATCCACCCTCTCCTCTTCTCCCATTTCCCTCTTCTCTCCTCGGAAGCTATTGACACGCTCATCCCTCTAATTGATGAAGGTCTTCTCCCAAGTCTTGCTTTCCCCTTTGCCGAATCCCAACTTTCTTCTCCTCAAACGCCAATATCGTCGTCTTCAACATCTTCCCAGAGCGCCAGTCTCAACCCCCTTCTATCGCTTCAGACTCTGTTCTCTCAAACTTCAGATCTGACGCACACTCTACGGGGCCTGAGCGATTCATTACATGAGTCGCGTCAATTGACGTCAACGGCATCGCGAAAGCTTCGGTCTGCCCGAGAACTTGTTGCAGAGCTGAGACGAGAGGATGAGGATCGCGAAGAAGGCACAAGGTGGATTGAAAAGGGGGAATGGGACCGTAGATTGAGAGAACGCGAAGCGGGCAAGGTTTGTGGAGAAGTTGTCAGTGGCTTTGAAGCCGTCTGCGGTGAGTGGAGGGAAAAACTGTTTGGTCCTGCTGCAGAACTGGCAGCCGCTTGATAGATTTTGGAAACCCCTACCAGAAAAGAGAGCCCAGATAGACGATGCACCACTTCACTACATAACTTTTATAGACGGATACCCTGAACCTTGGTCGCCATAAAGAGACTCAATAGATGTTTCCTTTCGCCTTGATCTCTTCAGCCCTCCTATTTATTTTATTCATTCATATTTTTTTTCTGTTTCTACTTTTTATCTTTTGTGGTTACTCGTCACTTACATCATCGATACACCTATTGCTCAGAGCACTTGCTATACCTTATTTATTTGTTTTATGGGGTCTACCACTACAGAGTGGCGGTTTTCGTTTGAAACCCTGCTGTCCGAAATTCTCTATCATATTCCCATCATAACATGTGTTTTAACGAGTTCATGCCATTTTGGGACTCTGCTCCCTAATGCTCCTGTTTTACGTGAACCCCATATTCTATCATCTATTGGCATATCTTCACCGTTTGCTGAGTAGCCATATCTGCATGATGCCATGGAGATTTGCGATCTGGTCTGATTTCTCCTCTTCAATCAATCCTTCGGGTCCATTTCTTGTGAGTCATGCTCTCCAGCTTGATCCTTTGTTACATACCGTCTCTGGCAGCAGCGAGCTTTTGACGGAAATTTTCTCGGAGGAGCGCATACTATAGAATTGGGTATGATATTAATTGATTAATTACAGAGTAATAAATAATATCTACATGTGCATATCAACTCTAGCCAAGATGCATTCGTCTGAGAAATAGGTTGTCTCAATTGCAGAACAATTGTGTTCATCTGTACAACTTTGGACCCAGGCAACAACGGTACCCTGCGCTAGAAAGAGATACATATTGCAACTCCAGCTGCACCAACTCTGGCCTGGACATCTGGAGAAAACATTGTAACGAAGTACCCTCCACTGTCTCGTGTCTGCAATGCAGATACTTAGATTGGCTAAACCCGGCGACGCATTGATGACAGTCGCGATTTCCTGCAGGCAGTATTCCCTCGGCATATTGCAATCGCAAGACACGGAGAGTGTACATAAATTTTCGAAATCTCGGAGAGGGGGTAATGCAGACGGTAATGCAGACCATATCATCTTATGCCCTGTGATCTCGACTATCAAGGTTTTATGTGACGGGAGGGACGAAAGCGCGCCAGCAGTAGAGATCAAGTAGTCTAATAAGGGATCATGATCACAATTGTGGGTCCAACTGTAGTAGGAGATCAGCAATATGAATATTAAGCCCAATATGGGGGCTTTACCGAACAGTCTTTAAGTTACGCATCCTTGATATAGGGGGAGATGATTAGAGAGCGCAGTTTGGACGAGCGACTTCATCGAAACCTCGTACAGAGATGCAATGTGAAGGCTAATGACATAAGGTAAGGTAGCCTTTTAACTTCGTCGATAGGCCCAAATGCCAACAGCGAAAGAAAAAACTCAACCCGATTTGGTCTTAATCATCGTGTTCGAGGCGCAGTCCCTTGGACAATGCCGGAAATCGTGGACCGTAGTCGTACTTCAACAGCCTTAGTGTGAAAGGCATCGTAGCCGCTCAGGCCTAGTAGGTTGTAGGCTCATAGCCATCATCGTTGCGTTGATAATGCATAGTAATGCCAATGGCTTTGTGTATCTTTTGCAGTCATTATAGCGTACGCAACCAAATGCATAGCAATCGCGACAGTATGCCAGCTTACATACTATAGCTATCAGTCACATAGGCGACCAGCCAGTGAAGCCAATATCACGCAGGATAACACGGTATCGAAATCAGGATGCCTCAAAAGGCAGGTGCAAGGAAGCCTTCGGAAGCACCAACGGTATAGTAACAAGCAACGGAGTGGTAAATTCATCATTCCATGAACAACAGCTGAAGCCAAATCTCAACCACTTTAGAATCATCAATGAGGATTACCTTGACTTCGCACTGATCGGTATCTCATATAGCCACATGGCCAAGCTAACTAGTTCTCTCCGCCTCATGGACGAGCTGCAACAAGGACAAATGTCTCAAATCACTGATCAGTTGTGCAAAGGGCCGCACTCTTTCCCTCCTCAGACACGGACTACGTATAAACCCGAGGAACAAGATAACATCCTGTCATCCTCCCTGCCTCATAGACAACAATCAACGGGAAACAAACATGATAACATGCGAGACGATGGAAACTGGTGCCCTATGGGCAAATACATTTCACGTTGTATGATACATTAGACGAATGACGACAACAGTGAATGGATCATTCTGACTTCCATTGGCAATCCTTTGTCTCGTACACCTAGTCACATAAGACGACAATCCACCATCGGGAATGCACTCCTTCCATTACAGCCATACTATGCCAATCGTATCAGCAGGATCGTCTGAGGCGTGTTCATCTCATGTTTGGGCAAGATCGACATGACTATCAACATCGTCGTGAACACCTTCTATCCTGAGCCGTCGAGTCCTCAGGGTGAGCTCTCAACCTCTCTCTCATCTCAGCAGCTACCCGAATTACTTCACAAAGGCGTCCCCTTATAAGGCAGTTACTACTATGTATTACTCTATTCTATCATAGATTATCGATCAATCAATTCGTCATTTCTCTGGAGTCTGATTGCTGGGCAGATGCTTATATGTAGTTTTTTTACAAAGGTCGGTGTCATTCGTACTAAATAATGACATAGGTTTTATACAATATTTGATGCCTGGATAAACTGTCAATAATGAGAGAGTACTCCGTAGTGTATAAAAATACCAGTGGGTCACGGTGTCATGGCTCAATCTTATTAAGCACAATAAGGAAAAGGAGTTCCTCATTTTACAAATTGGTACATATTCCAAAAAAGAATCCAGCTCCAAAATCATGATGCTTCTTGCACAGGCAAGCGGCAGATCATGTGAAACTGGCCACTAACTATATCATGTTCATTCCACACCAAGGGGAGCACCCACTTGGTGTGGAATCGACCGCTTCGTCACTAGCTTGTCAGGTGGAAGATTAAAACGGGGAAATCATTCGACGCCAACAGGAATGTAAAGCTTCCTGATGCCGAAATGGAATATAATTATAAAAAAAAAAGGAAATAAAAATGAAGAAGCACAGGCATGAAAACAAGCCCTCCACAAACACCCCTCTCGACGACAGCATCTTGTGCGGCAATTTGTCAATTTAAGATGATGTGGAGGTGACAACCATGTCCTGAATGCTGTTTCGACCAGGGAGACCTGTGCAAATAGAAACAAAATTAAGGAAGGAAAGGGAAGACATAGTCGGGAAATATTGAAAGAGAATACCAAAACAAAGGAAAGTTCAATCACAAAAATGAAACCAAACCTAGCCCTGTTGCTGGCTCTGCTTCCACTTGGGAACCCACTTTTGAGCGGACTTTTCTGGCCTGTCTGTAGCAGGAGGGGCGGTTGAGGATGATTGAACCTTGGGAGGCTGGGGAGCATTGGATTCGCGAGGACGAGCGGTCGCTCCATTCGCCGGGGAATCATCGCGCCTAGGAGGACCGCCACCGGCGCTCGAGCGCTGATGAGGTGGCACGTATCCACTAGACTTACGGGGAAGCTGGGCTTCTTCCTTCGGTCCATCAGTGGTTGCCTCTTTAGCTGCCTGCCGCTCTCTCCAACTTGGACCAGACCCTGGACGTGGTAGAAGGTTGAGACGGGGAGCAATAGGTTCGGCGCGAGCAGGTTCTAGAGGCGTAGGCGTAGGCGTAGGTGCAGCCACTGACGCAGGTGCAGCCACTGACGCAGGTGCAGGTGCAGGTGCAGGTGCAGGTGCAGGTGCAGGTGCAGGTGCAGGTGTAGGTGCAGGTGCAGGCGCAGGCGGAACTGCCTTTCGAGCAGCACGGCGAGCCTCTGCCTCTTCTTCTCTCTGCTTCTGCTTCGCGGCGGTTTCGTCGAGTTTCCTAAGAGAGAATAAGTTAGTCTGTTGAAATAAAAGGCGCTAACCGACTCTTTAGGTAGTACTGACTTCCTCTCTTCCTCTCGTTGGGCCTTCTTCTCGGCCAGGATGCGCCTCTGCTCCTCTTCCTTCGCCCGCCTTTCCTCTTCCTC
Source organism: Elaphomyces granulatus (assembly GCA_002240705.1). Lineage (NCBI taxonomy): Eukaryota > Fungi > Ascomycota > Eurotiomycetes > Eurotiales > Elaphomycetaceae > Elaphomyces > Elaphomyces granulatus. Next base: position 14,342 of record NPHW01003912.1, read on the forward strand.
ACGTCTGGCACGCTCTTCTTCCTCCATCCTCCGCCGCTCCGCTTCTTCACGTTCGATCTTCTCACGACGTCGACGCTCCTGGACTTCCTTAATCCGTTGCCTCTTCTTGTTTTCGAATTCTCTTTCTGCGCTCTTACGACGCTTTTCGAATTCCTCGTGTCGCTTCTCGGTATGAAATCTCCGAAATTCATTAAAACATGGCACTAAGCGACCAAGACGATGCTTAAGCGCGACGTCCTCCTTGTGCCTTTGTTGGGCTTCATTCAGTTTCTCCTCCATTAGTTCCTGGTACACCTCCATGTCTCGTTTCTTTTGCTGCTCGTAGTCCTCAACAATATGTTTGAGTTCCTCGCGGCGGAATGCTCTTTCTAGATGATCAATTCTCTTGGCAGTAATGCGGATACGATCATTGAGCTCATTCTTTTCCTTTTCCAGCTGGGCAAGCTTGATCGCACGAAGGCGGTTAGAATCAAGATCGTCGAGATCAATCTCGCTGACGTCCAGACCCTTGACGCCACTCTTAAGTTCTTCGAGTTGCTTCTTCAATTCTTGTTGGCGAATACGATCTTGTTCATCTTTGATCCTCTTCTTCTCTCGCTCTCGGTGCTCATCAAGCAGCCTCTGTTTCTCTGCTTCTTGAAGTTGCTGGGTTCGAATGCGTTTGCGAGTCTCCTCTTCCCTTTGCTTTCTCTGGAGAGCATCGGTAGCAGCTTCCTTTTTCTTTTCAATAATGAGACGGCGAGCAAGCGTATCCTCATGTTCTTTTGCAGCTCCAGATTTGGCATGAGAAAGCGCAAGTTGCTTTGCCTGAATCCGTACCTCGTTGTACGAAGAGTCCACATACAGACAAGTAATGTGAAGAGTTTTAGCGAGGCGAGTAAGCTGGGAACGAGCAATTTCCGCAGGAGTGCTCTGCAAACGTTGCACTGAGCCAACCTCACTCTCGGCCGATCCGGCTGCGCTTCCAGGGTGGAGAGCTTTGGCCGAGGAGAAAACGTCGGAGTCAAATGTAAGGACGCCGGCAACATGGTCGACGCGGATAGCTAGGTCACCCTTTTTGCAACCGTTCATGATAAACTTCTCAATCATGGATTGGGTAACTTGGAATGGATCTGGGAATTGAGCAAGGTCATATACGAATTTAAGCTCAACCGATTCATAGACCTGAGACAGTTGCTGGAATAGACGGGTAAGTATCACTTGCTGCAAAGGTACAACATATTTCTCCATTTCCGAATCCGCGCCGATCTGCTTAAGAATGGGAGTAATTTTTTTGCAGATAGAGAGGGGGTGGAAGTCCACCTCCAATATATTGTAGAGTTCGCGGATCTCGGAACGGGCACGCTTGAGCAGGCCTTTGTTCAAAGCATCCTTAAAAAGAACTGCTCGAGTAGGTGACTGACCCATGCCTAGCAAATTGGTAAGACGGGCATTCTTGTTCTTCCGCACCTCATCCACATCGACTAGTGCTCCGCGAGACCGAGAAGTGCTAATGACAGGAATCGAAAGAGCCGACAGCAACACGAAGGAAGCCGTTTTCGTCATGTCCGCCTCGGAAACAGAGGGGTTATCCTTTTTGGTACTTTGACCTGCAGCAAGCGAACTCGCGGATTGGCGGAGCAAGTTGTAGAAGCGGTTCCAGGCTGCAGCATGGAAGAGGTAATTCTCACCAACGAGAAATATGCGGGCTAGCTTTTCGTAATAGTTCGCCATCATGATATTCTTCGCAGGACGCTTGCTGAGGCTCAAGAGAGTGTGGATGTCTTCCACGCTCCGGAAGGCTTCCTGACACAGCTCTAGTTCTACAGCGACATTCAGTTGTTGGAAGCGGGTGTCAAGATGACGTTGAAGGGTATCTGGGTCGCTTAGGTTAATAGCATGCATCTGGGCAGAATACTTAGCCGCATTCTGGACATGGTTGCGCAGGAGCTCGCAAAGTCTGCGGAATTCCGTCTTTCGAGTGTGTTTCAGGCAAAATTGGAAAGCTTGCAAGGCTGTGGTCTGATACATCACTTCAAGCCGAGCATTATTCTTCAAAATCTCAAGGACGGTTCGGTACGTTTCCCACAGAAACTTGAGCCAAGGCGTGACGACGGCACGATCCGTACGATCGCGCGACTGCTCGCCAGAGACGGTGGCAAGGAGGATGGTTTCAGGGGTCTCAATGGCTTCTAAGTCCTCCACATTCGCTGAGGGCGCGGCAGACTCGAGGGAAGACTGGATCTCGTCGGCTTTGGCCTGAGCCTCAGTGACCTTTTGTTCCGCGAGTTCAATGAACCGTTTGAGAACAGTCTTGATTGTAGAGGATCATTAGTTTCCGCATATAATTCTCGTATCTATGTGTTTATATTTACCTCAATAGTTCCCACATTGGTATTCTGAGCGATATTCTTATATTGGTAAAGGCCATCCTTGGCTGCTTTTGCCTTCCGCAAATCGACGCACAATTCAACGAAGAGCATCATCACCGGCTCCAGAGATGCGATGGGACTGCTACGAGTCCGTTTAGATGTGACGTGCTCATGGAGAACGGTGAGGGCAGCTGGAGCCTGGCCCACGGCAATAAGTTCTTGAGCCCTCTGGAGAAACACCACAAGTCAGTAAAAGACAATGATTTCCCTCATGCGTCATGAGCAACCACAAATGAGGACCTACCTTAAGGACATTTTCTGGTTTGATATGAGGTGGAGGGGGCATGATGGGCGACCTCCCCCTTAAAATTCTTCAGCCTTTCTTCGCGACGACGCAGGGGCGCTCAGTGCTCTGTCCAATGGAAATAACTCTCTCAAGGATAGGCAGGGAGTACACTCGATTCACCTGAGCGCTGACGATGTTGCCACGAGGGTGGAAAGCAGGTGCAACAATTTGGGGAGTTGCTGAATTGCGGTTTGTTGTGCGAGAAGATCGAGGTACGGGGCGAAAAAAAGCTAATAATGATCTGGTCGAGTGACTTTTTGTTGCCTCAGGCGTCAACAAAGGAATTCCGAACCCAGCAGGCGGTGAGCCAGCACCTTTTACTTTTACTACTAGGAAGCTACTGACGATTATGTGACTGTAGGTCCTACATACATGATACTCATAGTAGAGAGCGCAAGTTCGAGGAGGGGGGTCAGCTGTGAGAAAAGATGGGTCTGATCTGATGACTTTGCTGACTATGGATTGCAAAATCTTTACGACAGTTATGGCCGCATGCAGGCGTTCCAGCAGTTATCCTTCATTTTTGTCGATGGACTCGCTTAGGAAACTACTCTATAATGTTACAGAACATCCGCACTCGACTCGATATATTGGCTGAACACTTCTTTGTGCTTCGTGACGAGAATCGACATATAGATGTTAGGAGTCCCACGTGAGGAAGGACCGGGAAAGTGTGATGGGAGCTTTTCGGCATCATTATCTCTTGCATGCAGGGCATCTCGCGCAATACCTTTTTTTGGTGGTGGAGCTCTGGGGAGGAGCTCACTGGCGGCAGCACTGTTATCGGACGCTGTAACCATCGTAAAGGCTTTCCAGTTCCCGGCGGGTAAAGTCATCACGGTTGTTTTGGTCCCGAATTTAAACGGTCCGGCTCTCAAGAAGGCTGGGCCACGGAAGGCCCGGTGAGTGCTGTGATATTCAGAGCTCTACAATGGGGGCGCAGTAGGCATCGATGGTTTTTATCCTGTAGAGCGTACCAGTCCTTTCGTCGCCGATGTCGCTCTCTACACATTGGTGCCTTCATCATCAATCTTACTTCATCATTCCCTTTTTACAACCGATATGTGAATACTGCGTGTGGTGGTTGAAAGGCAAGACAATGCTTAATCAATATAAGCGCCAGCCCTCGCGACCACAACCCCATCGAAAAAAGAGCTGCTTGATTGTGCGAGAGAAACACGTTTCACCGATTCTGCCCAGCAACTTGCGATAAACTGATAGGTGCGGAAAACTTCATCCATCTTCGCAAAGGAATGCGGGAACTGCCAGAGCCAGTAGGCTGATAAATCGGGTTCCATGTATGGCATTAAATAATCGAAAAAAAGGCGTGACAATGACAGGAGAGCTTCAAAACACCGATATAGGTGTATGCTTTGGGAATGCCGGGAATTTCAGCTTCGGGTTTGAAAATATGAGTCAAATTTCCTCCCAGTGGACAACGAAATCCCGCTTCTCTCTTCATGTACGCCGTATCCTCCTTAACATTCCCCAGGCCGATCACAATTTCAACCTATTTCAACACTGTTGATCCATGTTGAAAATATATTCTGGTGTTGTTTTACCATAGAAATCATTTGTCATATGATATTTGCGTTGGCCCGACAACTAATGCGTGATGTAATTTCTAAAACCCAACGAACGGTTTCTGAAATTTGGGTGGAGCTCAGATCTCAAATTTAAATGTAAAGAACTGCGGCGAGTTGTTCAACTTTGCTGCCTTTAGGATATCGCTCGGCGCTCGCGAACGCTGCGTATGTATGTACGAATCGTATTGAAGGCTGATTTATTGGTTCTTAGGTCAGCAAGTTGATAGTACATACCATGGACCATGTTCCGATTCTCAATAACAACCGATAACGGGTCGACCCAATCGATGATATTATGTTATCGCGGTCCTTCATCGCAAAGAGGGAGCATTGCACTATCGAGGCTGACTTGTTGTTAAGTGATGTGGAATACAGGCAGGTAGGTGTGGACATAGTCCGATGGGTTACTTAACGAATGCTTGAGGCAATAAACTCCAATTTCCCGACCCGATGGGGGTCATAAAGTGAATGAAGACAAGGCAGGCGAAAGTAATAATGCATTTCAGAATAGAATAGTGGTTAGGTACTTTTTTAACTATCCAACGGGAAAGTCCGAAAGAAACTTTAAAAAACACACCATGTCAAAAACGGGAAAGTCTAGAATGACCATCTCACGTGAGGATAGATATTCAGCGGAGATACCCCCTGCCCTGTGTGCCTTTTTCCCACACACACCGTCCGTCCGATCATCCACAACCCCCCCTCCTTCTCTTCCGTCATCCCCTCACCGTTCTCTCTCATCACCACCTTCGTCTCACATTATTAACGGTTCACCTCGATTCTCTTTTGTACGGCTGGAGGACAGACACGAAAACCTGGCGCGCATCGTGCCCTGTCGTCGTGTCGTGCCCCAGCATCCCGATTGCATAAAGAATTGTTTAAGATGGCCGCATACGAGCTTCGCGCCGGTGATGTCAAGAACAAAAAGCAGAGTGTTGCAGATCTCAAATACCGCCGCCTACAAGAGCTCAATAGCCGTCTGAAGGAGGACCTTGATCGACCTCGTGTTAGGATATCTGAGGCGTCGATCTCGTCAGTCCACCATCGTGCCACTCTCTGGCCTTCCATTGCCTCCTCTTGTCTCCCTCCACCGTGGCCAATTGGCGGAGAATGCATTTTACTGACAAGTCCCTTGAAATGGGATTAGGCTGATCACCTACTGTAATAGCACCCGCGACTTCATGGTGCCTTCGGTATGGAGTCAGGTACGTTAGCCATTTTCGAGGTCCCTGCGCAAGGACATACTACCCCAAAGCGATGGACAATGTTGATAAGGATTCTAGGTTGACAAGCGGGAAGACCCGTATGCTCCCCAGCAGTCCGGCGGCTGTTGTACCATTATGTAGTGCTCGTAAGATGTTGGTTGAGGATCATCGATTACCTTGTCTTGCCAGTCGCGGCTTTTCCCGACATTCGCCATTTTCCGCCCGTCTATCACAATACCTTAGTTTGGTTTCTCCGACCCTTTGGAAGTGTTGGGAAACTAAAGATAAAAAGAAGGAAGGAGGGAGGGGAGAGAAAGAAAAGGAAAGAAAGAAAGCAGAAAGATTGTTTTCTCACTATCGCCATTGATGGATACCCACCAACAGCCCGATAGTGGCTATTTCACGATGCATGAGGAATGCGGAAAACGTGGCGAAATTGCCACAGACTTCAGGAGTCTATTGACGAGGGAACCTCTTGTATTTGGAACGGCCGTTGGGATTTCCTATTTTTTTTTTTTTAAGAAAAGCCCTTAATTTACATTCAAGTGCGCCAGATACCTTTCGTTCCCTCTTTCTTTTCCCCCATCCTTCGCTGTTCGACTTCCAACCTCCTGATCCATCTGAAGATATTTTCCTTTTGTCACAATGCCCACCAGCGGTCTAAACTGGCAATGGTGAAAATCATTGTGCCATCTACAGAAGGTTTGCGTTAGTTATTTTTATTGCCTTTCCCTTCGTGTTTTCCTTTGCTTGCCTACTACATTTTTAACCTTTTTTTTTTTTCTCTCTTTCATGTTAATTTCTTTTTGCTTTTTCTCTTTTCTTGTTCTGGGGGTTTTTCTGTGTAAAATAGACCTGCTATCTTGGAGTAAAACTCGCATACATACCACGACCAATATGGGGGACTGTTGTAGATATCGGAAGAGCCGGAAGTGAAAAAGAAACCAATTGGCCCAGTACTCCCCAGTTGATTCTTTCTTCCCGTCTTTTGGCAACAAATACCAAGAATTTTTAATGCAATCCCTTCAGATTAATATGATCAGTATCCCCAGCTACGTAATTATTCCTTCCTACGCCCCCTCAAGCTCACGTTAGCCCCCGTCCTTGAATCAGTTAAAAGTAGCCGTAGAATCGGAGCCCTCGCTTCCAAACGCTATGATTTCAAAGGAAGCCTAATAGTAAGGAAGAGTAAACCGAAATGGGCTGCGTAACCACAAAAATTCAGCTATGTACCTGCTCACTTCATATCGTAGCACTAGGCCTGTAACCGCCTGTTTCATGAACGAGGTGATTTCACTCCACGCAAGGCATGGAGACATATCCATCCATGTGATTACATAAGTATACATAGTATATATCAAATATATATCAGATTCGTGTGTACCTGTATAAAGAGAGAGGATTGGAAATATGTAGTAGAGTACTAACACATAAGTAAATTAAAGTAATCCCTACATAATGATATGAAGCTATTGTATGAAGCTACATGTATTGGCCATCAATTGCAAAGAGAGCATTGGACACAGCTAGGCCTGCTGCGTTAGTCATAATAATTGAATTAGGGCCACGATATCCAAAATGTAACCGCCTGTCTCGAACATGCATACAGTAGTTAACTATATATGTAACAGTTATACTGTATTATGTATACATATCATACATAACATCCTGGATCCATACTAATCTAATTTAATAAGGTGCTCTCAGGCGCTAAAACGTCTAATAAGAGTAAGTTTAATATCCTATAATGGTTGGGAACCGGGCGAGAATCGGGGGTTGCAATTGAGAACCATCATTCTCCTCGGCTTTCATGCTTTCACTCGTTTACAAATAATCCACGAATTGCGATCGCAAATATAAATTAACTAGGGGCCCGCGCAACGTGC
>NPHW01003913.1:0-25898 GCA_002240705.1 Elaphomyces granulatus
AAACAACCTCGTAGAAAAAAACAAAGCAAAAAATGAATGAAGCAAAAAAGCTCACATCCGTAGTAGACCCCCCCGCTACTATGGTAGTTACGAAAACCCCAATCGCTCTTTTCTGGCTGATCAGAGTTTTACTTTTATTTATTATTTTAAAGACAGAGGTCCGTTTCGAACCGGTGGCGGTAATTTGGGGCCATCTCACCACTCGACCATCTAGCCCAGGAGGTTGAAATCCACTCAATAACACGGGTTCATATGTCCGAAAACCGCGTAGAGCCGGAGCAGAGAGGGAGCCATTGGCATATCTTGAGACAGGAATAGTTTAGTGCCGTTTGCTTTCCGGTAGTTGTCTCAGCAGTATATTGCTGATGCTTGGGCAGTTTGTGACCAAACTATAATAAGACGCGTGGCTTCGAGCAGCATCAAGCCACTTCCGACACTAATACTCTAAGCCATGCATCTCTGTCTCCTCTACTACCTCGATACGAGCCGAGCGAAGGCCGCCGCCCAGTACCTCATACATGTTGTATGGTTCCCGTGGCAAGTCTTATCAGAGAGCCCAAATCTCTTCAATGTCAGACGGAGAATTCTTCTTAGAGAAAGTTGAACCAATTCTTAACGACAACGCCGGGACGAAGTAATTTCAGCGTAAGGAAATTTTATCATAGTTATGCATATGTATAGTTTATACGACTGAGTTGTAAAGACCTGTATGACCCGAAACATCGACGACGGTCGGCCATCGTCACGGAAGATAGATATCATCTGTATGTACGTACAGGCGTCGTGATAATAATGGAGCTTCCTTTAGAGTAGTCACGTAAATAATCAACCATGTGTTCGATAACCGCCATACCGTTAGTTACATGTACCTCAGTTTAAAAGTCATCTCGCCTCAAACGACTTTGAAAGGTCTGAGCTTCTAAGATAACCATACTGTGCCATACAATATGGAATCTCGCCGTTCTATGATATTATACTACCAGAAGAAAGTTGAAGCGAAAATGGAGAATACTACTGTACATAATTATGGTTCCGTAGCGGGCTTTGAACGGGCCACACAACGCGAATAAAGACACAAGAATCCTGAAATAAATTTACAAATTTGAATTCCAAAAACATGATAATCTCACATGACATATATCTGGTGCATCCCGACAGCCTACGACCCAGTCGCAATTGAAAATTCGATCTCCAAACGTTTCCTCAAACAGCGACCAATAACCCATATTTCTTCTTCCCCACAATTCTGGCATTCGATGTTGTTTGGGTTATGTTCCTGCCCATCTTCGCAGCCGGATCGGTTCGTCGAGTGTCCTCGTCCCAGCTCCCTCCCGACCGATCTCGAAGAAAGATTAGACAGTCTTTAAAGCGAGTACGAAGCTAGTATAACAATGAGCCTTATAAGGCATTGCTAGGATTGCAGGGTATAACTCACAGCGTTGACTTTTCCTCTTGCTGCCAAGTAGTAGGTAATAATGTTTTGAATAGGGCCTCCTGCGCTGCAATATTTGCGAGCACAACCTCGTCAATTTTATTTTTCTTTTTTAAAAAAAAAAAAAAAAAAAAAAACCAATCGTTGTCGGCATTCTTGGCTCCTCAAATTTGCTCTATTAGCTGTTCTAATAAAACTTTTTCCGACGTATTGTTGGTCTTCCCGTTGTCGATCATGAATATTCAGCAATAACACGGCTGGCTTCCTTCGTTGGGGAACTCCATCACGAACATATCCGCCGATCGACGTAGTTGGCCGCGTAGTGCCAGACAGAAGCGTCCTGAGGGGCTGATCCGCACGCTTGTCCCCTCAGGACCTCGGGCGTGTAGCTGTCCAATAGCTCTATCCTCATGGATGTATAACGACACCGCAATCTTTTTAGCGGTCAGAATGTGAAGCAATAATAACAATCAGATGCAAGGTTCCCCTATGACCGGGTGCTCACTCTTGGGACGATTCTTGGACCTCCTTCCCCCAAAGATTGAAGTCCGACTGGGAGCTTGGGATCTTGGCTCTGGAAACAAGGTATATCCATATCCCGAGCCCTTATGAGACTTATCTGCTTTTTGGAACTCCTTACTCCCATATTTTGAGTCCATCCCTTTGACGAGAGTTCAAAAGGAACCAGATTCAGAGGATGTAATGTGCTGGAGTCTTTCCTCCGCTTCCCCCCCAGAAATAGTTCAGTTCACAGTGGAACTTGGGATAGAACATCACCAAGCGCCACGGAGAGTCTCCTTCTGTCTCGGGGTCTAACCCAGTTCTGATGTTGGATATTGTGCCTTTCGTAGGGAGATCGTGCATCCCATCGAAGAGGGGTCCTTCCCGACATGATTTGTTATCCCAAGGCGAAATAGCTTGTTTCCGCTCTCTTGAGCGGTACCGACCAACGAAACCATTGGTGCCGCGAGAGGCAGATCTCTTGGTGGGAAGGAATCCGAACTATTTAACATGTATAAGAATTAAGAATGTATAAGAAACAGGTAATAACCAAATTACACCACTACTTACACTAAAGCCGACATTGTGTTCTTAGCTTGATTCCCATCCAGTCCTCCACAACCGTTCCACACGGCATCAATATCTGATCCGCCGTGGATGCTTTACCATTAAATTACTAAACAGGCCCTTGTGCGAGGGCGCGAAAGTAAATATATTATTAAATTAGCACCATTATCCACTCACTCGCCACGGGAAAAGCAAGGGATTCTCCAGCGGTGCAATTGGTGGTACCGCCGCACCAGTTATGAGCACCGTCTCCGTTCCACGGTCGGATGGCACCAATTTGGGTATCCGCTTTCTCGAACGAACAGTAGCCACGATACGGCCCAGCCGGTCATCCAAAGTTCGTGACATCTTCCCGAGTTCCTTCCTCATCGCCTGCATTTCAATCACGGATGGTTCCAATTTCATGTAACCGTCTATGGACCACATGAAATCGGGCCCGGGGCCCTGATACACACACCTGGACCTTTTTTTGCGGCATTCATCATAGGCCTGAACCAGCAAAGAGAACAGGTCAGTACAGCGGGTGAAAATGGTAGCTATCTATCTTGGCGCAAAAAGTTCGGGGCGGGAAGAATTTGCAGGGGTGGAAAACACCTGCTTACCTGTTCGCTCCTTGATACAAAAGAACAGGCCTAGGGCCCCAAGGGAACACAGCCAAGGATCTCGACGGCGCTATGGATAGAGATGATTAGACACTTGAGCATCGGCATCTGGATGTTGACCCAGAGTAAAAGGGGGGAGAGAAGTGACCTACAGTCAATGAACTATGCCTCAATCCCAGTCAACTCCTCTAGTCGTTGTGACTGGCGGCGAAGTGAAGGGAAAAAAATCCCTTGCGACTGCAGCAGGCGCTTTAGTTCAATATATTTGTGGCGTCCGTACTGATTTCCATTTTTTGTTATGACAGTTCATCAGTATCATCATCACTGTCATCGAATGATCGTTCGTCACGGCCATGAACCAGTTTTTCCCGTACTTGTTCGTTTTGTCCCTCGAGGTCAGGACCACGCCGTCGCAGCGGTTGGGTCCGCAGCAATGCCGTATTTCTGAACGCCGGCCGTGGGGTGATTATAATTCATGTTTTCCATGAATCACATAGGGCCTCCTTTTTGCTTCCTCCAGCGGGGAGGGGAAGGAGGGAGATATTCGCAAACGAAGAAGTGGCCCCACATCAGGAGCAAGATCTCGATAGAGACGGCCCCTATTGCAGTTAGGATTTACCCAAATCCACTATGGATATATTCAACTTACCGAGCAATGCCATAGATCCGGGTTCATTGGCAATCCTTGCGAAATCGCCAGGCATCGTGCGCATTATGAGCCCCAGCACTTTTAATGCCAGAATTCCACAGCTGGTTCATCCGCATATCCAGCCATACGGTATACCGAAGTGCATGCTTTGGAAGAGGGTCCAACACGACCAGATCGACAGGAGCGCCGATGGTGGTGACAACATCGATATCCCGAATAACCGCAGCGTCATCTATGATAGGTATGTGAGTGCCTGTAGCCGCAAGCGGAAGCAGCCATCATGGTTGATTCAATAACAATATCATGAATTCCTAGGCTATGTGATGAAAGAGCAGAAGAATTCTATCAATTGGGGTTCTGTGGATGGGTTTTTATACCATAGTGGCGGGGTTAATTAGGGCTAAGCCCTCGGGCGCCCATGCTCAATTGGTTTAAACTCTGAATTCTGCCATAAGCGGTCAACTTCCGCATATGGCAGCTCTAATGGTAACCATCATACATGTAACCTAGGTAGTCTATGAGGGTTTGCAGTGAGACTGTGAGCCTACTTGTAATAATAGTCTGTTCATACAGATGAGGGATTGGAACACATCAAGTTTGAGAGAGCTATATATAACCATTAAATTTAAAACAATGGGGAAAGATAAAAAAACACGAAAAAAAAAAGGCCCTAGCCGCGAGTCGAACGCGGTTCTCACGCAAATGGAGACTTAGGGTGACACCCTAAGCGTGAATCATACCACCTAGACCACCAGGGCTTATCTGTTATCGGACTGATAACATTTTTAGATCTTATATTCGTATAACCATATGTTAAATGGCTTGGCCGTCTCTGGGAGCTTCTCTTACCTTGAGTCTTTCTACATATGTAACTTAACTCGGCTTGCTAGGACATGCCGCATAAACTTCGTCCTATGCAGCCATTTGGCCGCTTANNTAAAGACGTTAAACAATGCAACAAGACCAACAAAAAAATGGGTTGGTGGCCGAAAACAGCGTTTCTACGCTATCATACTATCCAATCTTTTGCAATCAACGCCATACATTTGTTAGGAAAAAGCCAGACTTGGCGAGTCTGGTGGACTTATCGTTTCTCAAGTGCGCTTCCCCTTTCTCTCCAGTGCGCCTTTGCTTTCTCCTAACGGTTTTTCCAGTCGGGCGACGTGTCTACATAGCACATGGACATTATCTTCCACAGCTGTCCACGCTGTGTGGGTTTTGGTGCTTACAACCAAGTGAACTCCCCCTAATTCACTTAATTTGCCCGTCCTACATAGCGAGATAGAGTACCGGTGCTATCGGATTACCAAAAAGCCATGTTGCAGATTCATGTTTAGAAATCTGCTAGCCTAGCTTGTCAGCCCGTGAGTTGAGGCGAATTACCAATAATCACTTTTCCGTGCCTTGAGCAATCACGCCGGCTTCCCTGTGGGTTAATGACCTATGCCCGGTGAGACTACTTCGCTAGAACGCTTAGTTGTTCTCGTTAAAGCCTTAAAGGATCGCATACGATTGTATCTGGTGATACAGGTCCAAGTCTTGGGAGTGCCTAGAGTGGCCTGTGAAGACCAAAAGGCTCAGGATCTCGTATTAGGAACAGTAGTCCCCTGGGTTCGATTCCCAAGCCGTTCGTTCCTAAGATTGAGCTTTTTTTGGTTGATTTACCCGGTGTTCAACCCGGCCTCAGGTGGTAGGTACCGCCTTATACTGAGGTTTCGATACTGTAGCTGTGCACATGGTGCCACAATGTCCCTAGTGAATCGTCCTGAAATGCATTGAAAGACACATAAACTTCATTCCAGTGGAACTGTGGACAACCACCGTCCTATGCCCGCTTAAAGAGGTAAGACAATGCAACAACAACAACAACAACAAATGGTTTGGCGGCTTTTACCTAGGTATTTGATAGAAGACGTATATATGTAAATAGGTATGCACAACAGCTGAATATTATTATATATAGATGTGCTATTCTCCAATGGACCATAGTTATGTGAGCAAAGATCAGATCTGTTACATACCTAGTTCTTGTGTCATGCTGGACTAACTTCAAATGGCCAGCAGATAGCCATGCATGCATTATGAGGCAACATGACGTGACATGTACAGATCGACTCAGGACATCCGACTCTTCTGCATGCAGCATATGTACTATCATATCAAGATGATATCAAACTTGGGAGTTATATATATATGTGTAGGTCGCCTTGCTCTTCCGCCCAAATTGTCATATTATTACCTACTCATTCAAAGTCTTCGGTTAGTAAGTTACGTTTTTTATAAATTATGCCATCCACTTATGCTGTGGTATGAAAGAAAGCACGGCACTACAATACCTACTGATGACAGCAAATGTACATGGGACATATTGGATATCCGATGTTGTTATATAATAACTTATTAACACAACTACATAGCCTTCGAAGATAGATATTGCTCAATTTGCCCCTTGGTATTATTCAAACCTAAACCTAGTACCTTTATATACATGACTGGCCGTGGGATTTTTCTCCAATCAGCCAGTCCCGTCTTGGAAAATCCCTACCTTGTATTGTTTAAGACCAAGGAGAATTTGAATATATAATGACCGCTTGGACAAGAATGATTGAAAATGGTTGGTAGTAAAAGGTTAATATAAAACATGGTATTGGAAAGTTGTTTTTTCTCACTATTTTTTCCCTGTTCGGCGAGGATTTGCATAAAAAGAGGGTACTGCTCGGTATGTAATAATAGATGGCTTCACCAAACAAATGCAAAAACGATGAATACAACGAACAATGAGTAAACATGTCGTCATCATGAAAGTAATCAAATGGCTTTGAGTTGCGGATACAGGATAAAACAGAAGGGGGGTATCCCAATTTGGTTTGCTACTTACTACATATGTTTGTGTCTGAATGTATGTATGTCCGGGTGTATGTATTTATGTACAGTACAGCCTTGCCCATAACGCAGGATTGCCCAAAGATGCAGGGGAATAGATGAGGCAAAAAGAAAAATTAATCAAGAAATAGATGGTTCCAGGAAATAAAGGTGGAACAAAAATGAGGGTGGAGAGGTCCAGCCATATTGTAAACACGAGAGTTTTATCGACAAAAAATAACAGAACTATGAAGGGCACTCTTCTTCTGCCTCAAGCGCAGGGCCTGAAAGGTCATCTGGCGGTGCTCGCCCCATGGAAGAGTGGCTTCTGGATCCCAATGGTGTTCCTTGCGAGACCTGAACGAGTTCGCCAACGATCCTGGCGTAGCAAAGTAATACAATCAGCTTCAGCAGTTCCCTGGCGAGTTGGGTCGCATCGGTCGGTGATAAGGGCTTACCGTCGATGTTCATCGTACCAGTCATCACTGGTCGCCCGGATTTGTTTAATCTGCTCCTGGATGCTCGCCATCTAGGTCGGTCAGCAACATGAAGAAAGTATGAAAGGGAGATAATTGGGTGACGAAGAGTTGTAAGAGGGGGGCAGAATGGAAAAAGAATAAACAAATAAAAGGACGGCTGCAGAAGCATTAAACAGGGCTAGCCCACCGTTCCCTCGATAGAAAAACCAAGGTCCTCACCTTCCGCTGGGTCTGGACCGGTGGTCTCTTTGGCATTCTCATCAGTAGGTGCCCATTTGCTGGCGGCAAGGCCACTTTCTTTGGGTTCAGAGTTGGTCTCCGGCTTGTCCTTGAGTGTGGCTAGCTCGGCTTCGAGCTCACGGATCCTTCTCCGATTGGCTGAGATGGCCGAGTCAACCTCTGTGAGCTGGGTTAAAAGAGACATGTTCTTGCCAATTTGTTCATTCAACTCTCTCTCCCCCGAGCCGATTTTTTCCTCTAGCTCCTGGCTATGTGCCTTCACTGCGTCCAGCTCGTTGGAGGTCTGGTCGTGGGTCGACTTGAGTCCAGTCAACTCTTCCTGAACGGCCGAGAGCTGCTCCGTGATGGTCTCCAGTTGAGCGTGGGCTGCAGTATGCTCTGACCGAATGTTCTCTAATTCCTCAACCTGGGCCGCTGTGGCCTGATACTTCTGCTCCAACTCTGCCTTCTCTCCTTGGATCTCAGTTAGCTTGGCATCATGTTTGCTCATGAGCTCTTCTTTCAAGGCTGTTGTGGCTTCCTCTGCAGCCGCCAGCTTCTCTTCAAGTTCAGTGACCCGGGCCATCGCGTCATCCACAGCAGAGGTGTCGGCGGCTACCAGCTGAGCCTGGCGGAGCTGGTCCTGAAGCTCTGCAAGACCCGCATTGTGTGTTTCCTGGACGACAGCCATCTGTTCCTGATTTGACGTCTCCAGGTCAGCGCGGAGGCCGGACAGCTTCTGTTCTTGGGTGGTGAGTAGCTCCTCAACGGCCTTTCCGTGTTCTGACTCAAGGGCTGCGACGGCTGAAGCGTGTGTCCCTTCGAATTCGGTTTTTAGGCTTGTCTGCGTTTCCTCGAATTGCCGATTTAGGTCTGCAATGGCTTTCTCATGAGACTCCGTGAGAGCGGCAGTCTTGGCGACAGACTCCTCCTGAACGGATTTAAGCTCGGCCTGCAATTGCCCAATCTGGGCTTGGCTTGATTCAAGTTCGACCTGGACGGAACGCAGGAGCTCGTCATTCTTCGACTGGAGCGACTGGAGCGCAGCCTCATGCGAACCGGACAGCTCTCCTTTGATGGCCTCGAGTTCCACGGCGTGCTCAGCCCTGACAGCTTCGAGAGCAAGTGAATGTTGTTCTGCGGCGGCAGCGGTCTCCTGAGATCTCTCCTCGGAAGCCTTCGTGGCAGCGAGAGCCACATCATCTCGCAGCTGTTTTAGTGCAGCAGCATGTCCCTCATCTTTATCCTGGACACTTCTCTCCATCGAGGCCAATCCCTGCTGGAGTAGCTCTGCTTGCTCTTCCTTCGCCTGCAGGTCGGCTTCGAGTGATTTAATCTGGTTGGCGTCAGCGGCAATCTTGGATTGTAGAGATTCCACTTTCTCCGCAAGCAACTGCATCTCCTGGGAGGCAGCCGCTTGCGCTGACTCGGCGCTCTCCTCGAAAGATCGCTTTATCTCTTCCAAGTCTTGCTTCGAGGCATCGAACTTTTGTTGCAGGGCTTGCAGTTCTGCTGTGTGGGTAGCTAGCAATTGGTTGGAGACCTCTTGCTTGGTCTGCAGAAGCTCTTGGGTGTGGTTTGCGAGAAGCGTCGCCGTTTCCGAGTCGTGCTCGGCTCTCCGGACCGCGAGAGCTCGCTCATGGGCGATTTCAAGCTCCTGGGTCTTGGCATCAAGTTCCTCCACTTTGGCCTGCTGCAATTCGAGGGTCTCCTTCTTTAGCGCTTCAATCACTTCCGTCAACTTTTCGATCTCGCTCTGGCGTTCTGTCAGATCCCGGTTGGCTTGCTCCATTCCCCGCTCGGTGTTTGATTCTGCCTGGGACAGCTGAATTTCTAATTCAGCGATCTTCATCCCCCGAGCCTCAGCGTCCTCTGAGGCAGATGTCCTGGAGGCGGCCAGTTCTTTCGTTTCGTCCGCCAACTTCTGTAGCTCCCCATTGAGGTTGTCGATGACCTGGTCTCGGCCCTTTAATTCTCGTTCTAGTTGATCGAGCTTGGAGGCGGCCAGTTCTTTCGTTTCGTCCGCCAACTTCTGTAGCTCCCCCTTGAGGTTGTCGATGACCTGGTCTCGGCCCTTCAATTCTCGTTCTAGTTGATCGAGCTTCTCTAGATGCTGATCGCGAGATTTTGCATCCTCTTGAGCACGGTTCGTCACTTCCTCCAGGCGAGATTCCTGCTTCGCAAGCTCCTCCGTCAAACGGCTGACATCGTCCACTAGCTTGGCAACAGCCACTTTTTCGTCCGCTAGCTGTTGTTGCAATTGCCCGAGCTCACTTTGATGGTTCGCTTTGAGCCCGTCCTCCACGGCCGCCAACCGGGAGTCGCCCTCCGCCAAGGCCATTTTTTTGACCTCCTCCAGGTCTTGCAGCGACTTCTCCTCCAACTCCTTGTGCGTGGCTTCTGCGTGTTCGAGTTTTTCTTGCAGCGCCTGCCGTTCCTGAGCGTGGGCGGACGTCATTCTCTCCTGCATGGATTTGAGTTCCTGGCGGAGTTCGGCCACGGTCGTCTCTCTCTCCGCGAGCTGTGCTTGCAGCCCAGCCAGCTTCTCAGCGGCCACGCCATCATCCACGGCCTTGACAGCAGGGGATGAGGCGTCGCCGCTCAGCCTCTTTCTTCCTTCAGTGGCCGCGGCCGTTTTCACCGGTGCTGTGGAAGGCGGCCGGGCAGCCGTTCTCGTGGTCCCCGTCGGACCTGAACGGGCGGCAGACGGTGCAGCGGACCGGGCGGTCGGCTTGGCAGGGCTTCCCGCCGTGGGCGTCATCATGCTGGAGCGGGACGGGGCTGACTTCTTTTCTGCTGCATTTGGTCTCCGATCCGTGGTCGTGGCGGGCTTCGCCGGGGCGCGGACGCCGCCCGTGGTGCTCCCGGCCAGCGATGCGCGCTTGGCGGCCCCCGTGATTCCCCTGGTTTCATCTCCGGAACTGATGATTGACCTGGCGACAGTTGTCTCGTCGGCTGAGCTACCAATCGAGGCTCTCGATCGGTGAGACGGGGCCGTTGATGCGGTGGAGGCGGTCTTGCGCGTCGCGGTCGCGGGGTTGGCTGTCGGCGAGGGACGCACAGGCGCTTTGTTCAGTGTGCTGCCGTTGGTCGTTCGCGAGGCCCTGGAGGATGTGGACACGGTCGATGGCGCACCAGCCGTACGTTTGGCCGCTGCGGTGGTCGTCGAAACCGCCCCCGAGCGGCGGACGGCAGGCGTTGGGGTTGTCCTGCCCTTCTTGACGGGGAAGGGCTTCTCCTTGGCCACTTTGGGACTCGATTTGGCCGACCTCGCATCCTCCGCTCCTGACAGCACGGTCGAACCGACGGGCGTGATTGTCTCGGGTGGCGGCACATCGACCCCCTCGGGGAGGACTGGCATCGGGTCCTCAGTGGAAGCCATGAGTTTTGCACGGTGTGCGTCTAAACAAGCTGGTTGGGGGGCCCACGGTATGTCGGCAATTTGCTAGACGAGTTAGCAAGTCGGAGTTTCTAGCACTTGGGAACTAACCCAAATGTGCCTAGAGGAACGGGGTAAAGGAAAG
The DNA here is from genome assembly GCA_002240705.1 of Elaphomyces granulatus. Classification (NCBI taxonomy): domain Eukaryota; kingdom Fungi; phylum Ascomycota; class Eurotiomycetes; order Eurotiales; family Elaphomycetaceae; genus Elaphomyces; species Elaphomyces granulatus. The sequence goes on from NPHW01003913.1 coordinate 10,836, forward strand.
GAGACACGGGAAAGAGAGGGGGGGAAAGAAGGAAAGGGAAAAAGGGAGAGAGAGAGAGAGAGAGAGAGAGAGAGAGAAAAGAGACAGATAGGGCAATGGCAAGAGGGACTTGAGAGAGCGGTGTAGCAAGGAATGAGGATGAAGCATAATATCTTAAGAGGAAAACCAAAGGTACCTTGTGAAACAGTATTGTATATCCTTAGTTATAGATACACCTTTATTTTTCCTGCAGCACGGTTACTGCGGTACTTTGACACGTTTTTCCCAGTGCCCAGAAATATCATGTATTTACATACCCTGGATGGAGGTGATCGATCCTGCTGTTGAATTCCTGTTCTGATGGTGTTTCCCCCCACTACCTTTGTGGTTTCGTCCTTCCCTGGTTTCACAGAGCTAGTAGTATAAGGTGAGAGAGAGGGGTGTACTCGGTTTTGCCAATCGGTTCAAGTTGATCGATGAGGGGAGAAGGAGGAAGAAAAGGGGAGAAGGCCCTGCTGAGAGAATCGACCTCGAGGGGAAGGACTGTGGGGGAATTGAAAATAACGAAACAATTAAGAATAATAATAGGATGTATACCTAATGAAGAAGAAAGAATGAAATGAATGCTCCAAGGAATGGATTATTAATGAGAGAGGACACCGAAGAAGAAGAAGAAGAAGAAGAAGAAGAAGGAGGAAGGGAAAGCAAGAAAGAGAGAAGAGAAAGGACAAAGCTAGCTATGATATGATATGATAGGATGAAGAACTCACGAGACTTCTCCAGACTTGGCAAGACCCTCATTATTGGTTCATTATTATTGGACCCTTTGGGGATGCCTCACCAGACTAGGGGTTTAGACTAACTCTATAACTATACCTTGGTACGCGAAGAGACTTTCATAACTTACCTTAGGTACCAAATGGATGGGATGCAAACCTGAGGCAACATACGAATTCTATCATAGAGTAGTATGAATATGTAAAGGAGTCAATGTCAATTATAACATCCATTGCTATATTGTATTACATATTCTCTCCAAGGCAAATCCAGGGCGAAAGCCGGGAAAAGAAAAAAAAAAAAAAAGGGACCTCTTCGACTGTCGTGGCTCCAGCCGATGTGAACGCCTCGTTGCCTCATAAGCGCCAAAAATTCGCTTGGGCAATTTCTTGGGCACATGTAAGTAAGATACTTTGTTTGTACATACCCATCTTGGAAGTACCTGGTAGATCGCTTCGATAATGAATATGATAGGTAGTAGTATGATAGGTAGGCATCGGGCCGTCGTACATAAGTCTACCGGTCACCCCACTCGGATATAAAAGAAGACATAAAACCAATGGGCCTGACATCCATCGTCGCGGTTGGGCCGCACATCCCCAGGCACGTTTGTAATATGTAATTCATCTCCGAATGTTCTACAGAATGTCGAGACGCAGGTGGCCAGATATGAAACAGTACCGTACGCCCAACCAAACCTGCCCAACCAACCCTGTGCGATTCGGATGGACGAATCAGAAACAAGATATTCTCTTCCTCTCACGTTTCCATCAACCATGCCCACCGCTCCCGTCCCCGCTCCGTCCGCAGCTCTTCCGCCAGCTCCGCCCCTGCGGCGGCCCGGTACAAGTCACGCAGCTCCCGTGCCTTGGCCTTCACCGCCGTCACCGTCCGCCCGCTCAGTTGCTGGCCAAAGCGCAGCACCACCCGGTGATATCGGTTGGGCCCTGCTCCGTGTCCACTTAGTGGTTAGATCACGACTGAAAACGTCGGGGGAAAGCGAATCGGGCCACGAAAGACTCACCTTGGTACATTCGGAGCCCATCAAGCAGCGCCAGAGTCTCATCTTCCGTCCACTCTTCCGTCCTCGTGCTCGAGACAGCTTCCGTCTCCGCCACCTCGGTGTGGTCTCCGGTGTCCTTGCTGGTCCTTGTCGGCCACGGTCCGGTGATACGCTGCTGGTCGGCAGCAGTCTTCAGTCGGGACTCAAATGCTGCCCGTTCCCAGCCCCGCCGGAGATTTCGCAGGGAAGGACGCAAAGCCCGATGTTGGTCACGGCCGGGAACAATGCCTTGCCGCTTGAGCGCAAAGATGCGATCGCACACAGACAAGACCACCTGTAGCAGGCAAAACACCGCCTCGAAGCCCTCGACGGCCAGCTCACCGTCGATATAGTGGGCCATCAGGCATGCGGTAACGGTCTCGATCAGGTGTGCAATCACCTGGGTCTCGCACTGGCCTAGCAGGTTCGCGGCATACGCCTGATGCTGCATCCGTTGTCCAGCGTCAGTCCTCGCGCCCGCCCGGGCCTGGACCTTGGACAGTATTCGAAACGCCTTGTGAGAAATGTCCTCGACTCGCGTTTCGCAAGTTTGCAATAGGTCCTTCGGAATCGCGCGGTTCGATTGCCGGTGGCGCTGGATCTCCTGATACGAGGTACGCAGCTCGGAGATGCGATGATCCAGGTCCTCGATGCCTTGAAAACGGGGGGAGGAGTCGGTGCACGTGTCAGCGGCCAGCTGCTGACGGAGGTCCTTAGCGACCCGAAGCAGGTCGGCCCAGTTCTCCTGCTGCCGAAAGAGCTGCGTTGCGGCTTCGAACATCGGGTCTGTCCCGGCCGTGGGCATGTCTTCTTTGTCTCCTAGGTCTTCTGCCGCCCCGATCCCCTGGACCTCCCATGCTTCATAAACTCCGTCGTCTCCATCCTGCGTTTCCTCGTGACTGTCCGGTCTGGTAGCGACCTCCACTGCCTCTGCTTCGCTAACTTCCTCTGTGTATTCATCATATTCCTCGTGGCTGCTCGAACCGTTTTCGTATTCACTATCCTCATGGCTGTCCGACCTGACTGCAATCTCCATTGCCTCCCCTTCGCTAATTTCCTCTCCGGATTCATGCTTGACTCCGTCCCTGTCCTCGTGACCGTCCAACCTGGTGGCAACCTCCATGGCCTCCCCTTCGCCAGATTCATGCTCGACTCCATCCCTATCCTCGTGACTTTCCGGCCTAGTGGCAACATCCATTGCGTCCCCTTCACCAACCGCCTCTCCGGCTTCATGCTCGATTTTATCCCTATCCCATCCTTCCCTGTTTTTGCTGGCGGTGGGACTGGTGGGCTTGCGATTCTTCGAAGAGTATTGACTCTCGCGACGAGCTCTCTGTGAAACAGAGGGAGGGGGTACTTCGACTCGTACTATCGTTGCAGAAAGGTGGGGATAATGTGATAACAGGTTGGGAGAGGGCTGCTCTTCTCTGACGGAGGGTGTTCTCAACGTCCTTTCGGGCCTTGTCCTTAAACTCGAGGTAGAAGGTCTAAGCGACTGTTGCGCTCCTGTTGCAAAAAAGTGGGGGGGATCCTCTTCCGGCTGCTCTTCTATGATAGAGGGTGTTCTGAGGGCCCTTTCGGGTCTTGTCCTTGAACTCGGGATAGAACCTCCGAGCGACTTTTTCGCTAGCTTTGTAGAATGGTGGGGGGAATGAGGCAACAGGCCGGGAGAGGGCTGCATTTTTGGCGTTGTTCTTGGATTCGGGCGTCCGACCGACTTTTGCGGACTGTTCGCGGATGTAAGTTGAGATCTTGGGAACGGAGCATGTTGGGCCTCCTCCTCTCCTCCGTCCTCCTCATTCGAACCTGTCACCTGGCCATTATTCTGGGAGCGATATGTGTCAGAAGAAGCCCGGGTTTTGTTAGCTGAAACCGAGTTTGTCTTGTTGGTCTTTTTGGACAACTCTGCTTTGGGCGTGGTGAATCGGCGACTTGGTTGAGAAGATTGAAAATTCTGGACTCGACTCGACCGCCTGGGCTTGGGCGACCTGGAAATAGGGGAAATGCTGGAGCCCTTCGCTGGAGATAGCGGTGTTGATCGTCGTAATTCATTCACGCGGTTGCTCCGTCGCGTAGCAGATTTCTGTGGCGTCGCGTCATCCTCGCAAGATATTTCCAGCAGTTGCTCTGCCTGTGCTTCTGCCTGTGCCTCTCCGAGTGGCTCTGTTTTATAGGGAATGTCCTCGCCGTCCGACGATGATGCGGACGACGAACTGTCGATTTCGGCCGCGTCCACCAGGCCGTTCAACAACTGGACGGATTGTTGAGTGCGGTCTTTACGACGACCGGAAGAGACAATGGACCGCGCCATGGTGGTCGCAAGGTTCTGACCTCGGATTGTGGCATGATGATGCACTCTGTGGGGAGAAAGGTTGACTAAAACATTTGCAACAATTGCACAGCAAAGCTGCCCAACCACGCACATACCACTTTCTGGCCCGTGCTGCATGGACTCGAGCTAGCTATATATGATAGATTTCCAGCCAATGATATTTAAGAACGTTATATACATATGTTGGTAGTTGCTATAATAAAACAATGTAGTTACTGCACTTAACTATTTATATATTTTCATACCCCGCCTCTTTACCCTACATTTCCCCACTACAATATGATGATATGATATCTGGCAACACCTTCGAGACCACTGTTCAGATTCCCCCCAGCTCATGCAGGGCAATGTACGTGTGCAGGCTCTATTGTTTCAGTATCTGACAAGGAGATGGCTCTGGATAGCCGCAACCAGGCCCAGGTCCTTGTACCCCGAGACCCCTCTAGCCAGCGATCGTTTGTCAGCCCTAGCAAGAGGATCCATGTCGTCCAGGATGTTCAGGTTTTCCAGACCACCCAAGCATATCGGGACATCGTCACCTTTCTTCTGCAGCTGAACAGAGCGGTAGTCCCTAGAAAGACGCCGGCTACGTCGAGTACGACCTCAATCGCTCAGTCCTGGCAGCTTCGTGGCGACGCGGTCGAGTTCTCCGAGCCGGTTCGCCGTCTCCAGCTCCTGCTGTCCAAGTTGGAGGCCATCATTGAAGAGGCGCCTCCAGATCAAGGACCACGACGGTTTGGCAACATCAGCTTTCGCAAGTGGTATCGGACGGTGGAAAGTCGGGCGTCCGGTCTTCTTGCGGAGAGCCTATCTCCAGAGGTTCTCCAGGCGGGAGGTGCAGCTTCGGATGCAGCGACAGCCGAGCTGGAACTGACGGCCTATCTTCTGGGAAGCTTCGGCAGCCCGCAGCGGCTGGACTATGGGACAGGCCACGAGCTGAGCTTCCTTGCCTTCCTGGCCTGCATCTGGAAGCTTAACGGGTTTTCCGGTGCCGGACCCGGGGTGGAGGAACGGGGTATTGTTCTGGGAGTGGTTCAACCGTGGGTAGCTTCTTTATGAACGCCGAGAAGTTGGATATGGGACATCATTAACATTCTGGATTTGTTTGACTAGGTACCTCGAGTTGGTTCGCACGTTGATCAAGACATACACACTGGAGCCGGCGGGATCGCATGGCGTCTGGGGACTGGATGACCACTCCTTCGTTCCCTACATCTTCGGTTCTGCCCAGCTGTCACCAGCCATCTCGGAGTCTGACCACACCCCCATCGAGGGATCCTTAGTGGGGGCTCCTGATCCATCAGGCGTGGCCAAGGGGAATATCGTCGAGAAGGAGAGAGGCAGCAACATGTATTTTTCTGCCATTGGTTTTATATATGATGTCAAAAAAGGCCCCTTCTGGGAGCACAGCCCTATACTATACGACATCTCTGGCGTCCCTGGTGGATGGGGTAAGATTAACAAGGTTCGTCGGTTTCCCGTTTCCCAAAGATAGGTGAAAGGAGACAGGGTGAAAATATAGGGTGTTGACATCAAGGTAGGGGATGATCAAGATGTACAATGCAGAAGTCCTATCAAAGTTCCCCGTGGTACAACACTTTCCTTTTGGGTCCCTTCTCAGCTGGAATTGGGAACCCAGTGCTCTCCCACCGGGTCCGGCGGCAGCCATCACATCGTTGAACCCCGCGCCATCAGTCTCCTCACTTATCGCAGGGCCAGGAACTAGAGCTCCTTGGGCTGCTCATCAGCTAGGCCGTCCTTTGACAGGGGGAACTACAGCTCCTTGGGCGGCAAGAGCAACAGCATTTCCCGAGGCGTCGACAACACGGGCCCAAGTACCTGCTTCCGAAGTTTTAAGCATGCCACCACCCATGCAGACAACGCGAGCACCTTGGGCACAACAACAGGCAGCTCCTGATGATTCGAACACACGCCTTCCAACCAAAGCTCCCTAGGCAAAGCTTGGCTAGGAGACTTTGCTTTAACTATCCCCGAATCTTGGAGGTTTCATTTGATAAATGAATTTGTATATACTGCGTGTATATCCTATACGCAATCCACAAAATATCTTCGGATTATTCTGCAATCCGTGGGCAATCGCTCTATGCCGATGATTGCGAATCCGCGGGTGGTTTGGAATTTCACGCCATCCTAGAGAAGTATTCATGTAAGTTATAAAGCTGTACAGTAGGTATATTTATCATCCTAACTATAGCACGATCCAAAAACAAAAACCTCGGAGCTTCAGAATCTCCTATATGGGTATTAAAAGAGTTCGCTACATATAATAGATGAGGTTAGTATTAACTGCAAAAGGCTCTCCGAGTACGCGTTTCATACAGACTGCGTTTGTTATTAATCTCATATTGATTATTATTATAATATATGTATCAGTTAGCACTTATCAGTCTATTATTATTAATTTTCTAGTTATTAATAAAACTCTCAATTAAAAGATACTTTGTATAGATATTCGATTGAATTCTCAATCGCCAGACTACTTACCTATGTAAGATTATTAGTAGTGTCTGTTAGCACTTTTGACCAATGACGAGCCCCCCGATCCATTCATGCTCTCAGGCTGGCTGCCCTTAACAAATGAATCAAGGGTTGGAAACATTGGGAGTCATTTCGTGTTTGAGGGTGTTTGTAAGGAGAAGGGGGGGCTTGCATTTGTAAGTGTGATAATGTACAGAAATGTGGACGGGTTACTGCCAGTGCTCGTGGAGTACAACTTATTATAACTTGAAGGGATAGCTCTATCATAATATCGTGGCGAGGGGTATCAGATTCGTGAAGCTGTACATCAAGAAAAGACAGATGAGGGCTCAAGAGAAGAAACAAATGAAGGAACCTTCCCCCTCTTTGTTAGAAAATTAACAAATTAATAGCCACATCCCAACTAATGTAGTATTATTATTACTATTATTCATCGATCAGAATCAGACAGATAATCAACCAGTGCCGTCGTCGCGGCCGGTCCTGCAGGTCCTTGTACGTATTCTCCTGCCACCAGCTTCTCGTCAAGGTCGAGCACTGGTATCGTAGTAGTAGTAGTAGTAGAAGTTGAGGTAGCAGCAGCGCTAGCACTAGTAGGCTTCCCGGCTCGATTGGCGTCTTTACGCGAACAATCCTTCTCGTCAGCCAGAATTGGCTCCTGGGCTTTGCGGCGACGGATAATTTCCGGTTGCCAGGTCTTCTCTCCGTTGAGGAATGGATCTAGTGCCGCTCGTATGCTCCCGCGCAACTCGTTGCCAAGCACGGCCTTCCGCTCTGCAATAAAGGAAGAAGAATCAGAGGGGTGCAGTTTCCGCCCTCGTTTGCCACCGTCCTTGTGGGAGGCGAGCGTCTGCGCTGTAGCTGACGGAGGATGTTGTGACGGTAATGGGGGGGACGATTTCTCGAACATTGGCTTGGTCCGACTGACCCGAGATAAATCGCCCGCAGAGTCGCCAAATTCCACTCGGCTTGCGCGGGCACGGTCGTCTTCGGTTTCTTCCAGTAGATCGATTCCGAGACTCATCTTGTCCTTGAGCGCCTCTGCGATCTGGGTTGTTTTTTCAAGGGCTTTCCGCTCCTCGCGAAATGTACGACGAAGACGTTTCGATTTCTCATACGGATCATCCCAGTCGCGGTCCTGCCGCTTCTGCAGCTCCAGAACACGGCTTCGCGCCGCATCAAACTGTTTTTTATCCTGCACCTTGCCCTCAAGTTTCGCGAACGCGTCCCTATCGCCTTCGTGGCCGAGACGGATCTGGTTCTCGCCGGTCTCGTCATCCTCTCCGGTGTCTCGCTTGCGGCCACCTTCTGTCACAACATATGCGGTGTTCTGCGGGTCTGTGCGAATCTCGATCCATCCACCACATGAAGTATGTTTCATCCGGAAGCTGTAGATAGGCGTGGAATAATAGTTGCCAATGCGCTTCTTCTCGGCATTGAACCGCACGCCCTGCCCAATGAGAACCTCCTTCGGCTTGCAGTTGTCACACCACACTGCGAAGGGCATCTCGAATCGCACGATCAGAGCACCCTTGGTCTGGAGGTGACGAGCACGCGCACCCAAAGGGTGTTTGCCTGCGAGCTTGTTGCCCGTCGTGAGGCCTTCCTGATCTGGTGGGACATAGCTGGAGAATGCTCAGTTTGGGTTTATCCAACTTCTATTTAGTATAGTATCGTCGACGTCGTCGAATGCTGCGTACGTACCGTCCCATGTCTGAGACGTTAGTCAGGTTCATAGAGAAGAATGCAAACTGAACTGCACTTACTAAAGCCCTGCATGGCGATTTGTAGGCTGGGATTTTACTCCCTAAAAGCTAAAAGCATACGAATATGATAGAAGTGCACAATAAATGACAGCCCCCGTTCGGCAGCATATGCGCTAGTTAAAACGAGCAGCAAACGCCGGAGAATACTATTTTCCGATGCACGGACCGAATACATACAGATCTATGAAACTTTGATCTCATTGGTCAGTGATCACCCTAAATATTACATACAAGAAACTAATCGCCATACATACGTGGCGACCTCACAAATCGCTGGACTATTGCTCCAGGGGAGTCGGATACTGTGGGAATGAGGAGAGAGGATCTTGAGCAGAGGGCTGAGCAACACATATCTGACAATTCCATCTACCTAGGTGTTACGAGTACTCCCTACGCCATTGACTCATTCCTTACTCCTCGTTCTCTGCCTCGTTGCCCATCCGATCCTCGCTACTCCAGTCTCCAAGTATGATGTTTTGTTAGCTTATTATACAGCTCCTATCGCCTTCGGAAAGGATCATAAACTCTTCTTCTCGTGTCTCTAAAAACTTCGGAATCCATTTTATGCACCACTCATCAGTATAGGAAGCGGTGTAGCTTGCAATACTCCCAATAGGCGGGATACCAACCAGCTTGTGCCCAATCGACGATAGTGATGACAAGTGGTGGGCCTGTGGAGGAGATGAGGATATTGGCTCGGTGAAGATCCCCGTGTGTCAATGCAATAGCTTCGTCGTCAGGCAAGTATGGCTCTCAAGGATCTTCTAGCTTCTGCGCACTGGGACATCCTCACTAAAGAAGCGACGAAATCCAATTATGGAACGTTTCGACAATAGAAAAGGGTCCTCGAGCTGGCATTCCTTCGAAAATGATGCCAGTAACCGGCCCCCGATCGATTGATGCTAGAAGATAGTTAACAACGTAGACGAGGCTCGGCATATCAAATTTTACTAATAGGTGGATCACGAGAGGGTGGCTTTAACTCTCACAAGACAGTGAGCACCTTATGTAGATCATCGCAAATAGACATCAGTGAGAGAATCCCATCGATCCAAAAGAAGATCTCCACGGACGAGTTGCATGTATATGAAAACTCGGTTGCCCTCTACCCCAAGCATAAACTTCTGGAACCGGTATTCGACTCTTCTGATCACCTCGTTGACAGAGACATGGGGACCGAGTTTGACCAAAAGATCGAGGCTTTCAAACTTTAATGGGGGGATTCTACTGTTGCACGGTTCTGACAATGCTATGATTTCAGCAGACGCCGGAAGGCGTTTACTTGTTCCGTAGACTTTAAAAAACGTGGAGTCCAAGAAGTCGACCGACGTTGTCGAGGCATCGGCCCATCGGGTACCATGATGGACTCATGGTTTAGTCCCATACTTCTGAATAATGTAAGATGTGAAACGATCGATGGAACTTAAGGCTATATGGGCCAATATACACATGGAGCAGGGCGCTAATTAACCCTGTCAACGTCATCAAGTCATCCATGGATATATATAGCGTAGCGACGTTCAGTCCAAGTCATACATACAATCAACAGATTCGCCTCATTGTCTGCCTACTGAACCCAGCTCGCTCAGCTGGGTCAATCTAGCATATTCTAACAGAATTTCGTTCATCTCCGGTCGAGCAGCGGGCCCATGGCCAGCCCTGGCAGCCCATCGAATCATGGTTCTTTCACTAGGCGTAGAAATCTTATCCACTCAACAGGAAGGCGATCGTTCATCTTCTATGCTCACGGGGTCGGGGACCTTTTTTTGCTTGCCAGGGCGAGTCAGATCAAAATCAGGCTCAGGATCATTCCCTACTCTGACTCCGGGCACAAGCTCAGGGCTTTGCATAACCCCTGCCTATGTAATAATGGAATAGGAGCCTAGTACAGATACAGGAAGTAACAGACGTTTTTTTATTATATCTCATGGTTGTCCTTAAGTAAAACGTAAAGAAAGGCCTAGTGAGACAAAAGTAGTATCTTTTATATGGCAAGTAATAATCGTTATAATCAACTTCTAACGTTCACTACCTAAGTAGCCACTCTAGCATAAACAGAGAAAAAGTACAGTAGCGGTGCGTAATCCTCCCAAAATAAAATAAATGTTACCATCTTTTTTGAGCTCTTCGTCTCCTATGATAGCATTTATAAAAGTCAACCTAACCAGATTAAAGTTTACCTCTTGTCAAGCCAATAGCAAATTGCCGGTGCCGTCTGCGCATCAGGAAGTGCTCTCACACAGTGCATTCATGAAAATCTTCATTGTTGGTCAAGGTAAGGATTTTTCAGGTTTCGTATTAAAAGGTACCCAGTAGATACGAAGGAAAAGGAAAGGAAAGACTGTTCGGTAAGGAAAATAAGTGCTTCTGAGATAGAAAGCATTGAAGTAGTTGTCTGATTCTATTCTCTGTTTTGGTGAACCTAGATAATAACCATAGTACATTGTTTATCTGCAATTTGGAAATAAGAAAAGCTTAAACAACAGATTGAACCAAGGGAAACATAACCACAGTTGAGAGAGGTTTGGGTATCTAGGATGTACCTAGTTTGACAGGTAGTTGGTAAATCGTTGAAAGGAGTGGATACCCCTTGAGCGCTCCTGTCATAAGAATGCTCGTTCAAATTATTTTCCATGTATTCAGGAGTTCACTACCTGAACTTCGGTTCCGGTGGGAAGGACCCTAGACAGATGAGGGCTCCTTTTCAAGCTGACGAGCTTGTTGCTGAATGGGATCTTTGACGGGCGGCGAATCACCGACGTGGAAAGTGTCTCTCTATAAGCACTGGGAAGGAGTCAAAGAAGCAGAGGAGATCACGCCGGTACTGGTAATCCCGCCATCTACTTTCACCAAGACCACCCCTCAAAGGGGATGCAGGCCGAGGTAACAACGTATCCAAACGATCTTCGAGAACCCTGATCCTTTCTCATAACTCCCGATTTTCTTCACGCAAAGCACGGATGTCCTCACTCATCGCGATCAAAGCAGCCTGGAGCTCACTGCAAAAGCACGGAAATTCGAATTGAGGCATGAAGAAAAGGAGTTCGTTCCTGTTTTCGGAAGTCGCATGAAGCTAGCCAACATTATTCGTGGTGGAAAAACACGGCGGACAGTTGACCGGTTGGTTCACTTGGCTCGTTGTATTCGAGCGTCCATTGCCTGTGGTGGCGTTTAAATTACGGACGATTCCGATCGACAAAACTGGAGTGTGTACCAATGCTTCACAGGACGAATTAGTGACGACGGCGGTGAGGAGAGGTTGGCTTTAGGCGGCATTCCAGCATTGGAGAAGAAGTCCTCGTCCTCTTTTTCAACCTGCGCTTTCAACCGCATGAGCCGCAAGCTTTCCTTCTTCAATCCCAAATAGGGTCTGGGCAGTCCTGCAAGACTGAGAAGGACCCCAACTGCTACCTAGAATCAAGACATGTGAGCCATTATAGATGTTATGATTCTCATCTTACTGACCTTGAATTGAGGCATGGTATGTAATCTGACCCAACTTTAGGAACTTTACTATGGAGGTTCTGCACAATATTGGCAATTTCCAATTCTCCTTGAGCGCGCTGATCTGGTGTCATCCCGAAATCATATTGTCAGGCACATATCTTCCTGTACCTGTGGCTGGGCGTTTTCTTGCACCAGGTCTGTATCCTCGGGCCCTTCCGCGCCGTCTTGTGGACCCTTGCAAGATTTATAAAGGCTCGTTTCATCGCTTCCGCCATGGCGACAATACCATCCCGATCCTTTCCATAATGCTCACCCCCAGGTACTTCTTCTTCAGACTTCGACCCAGGATCCGACCCACGAGTTTTTCTTTTTTTTTTTGGTTCTCGTGTTTGCAATTCCTGGTCCTGAGGCAGGTCCTGCAATTCGAGATCCTTAACCAAGAAACTGATGAAAATATCGAAGCGGACGATAATGAGTATGAGGTTCTAGATAAACAAACAAAACGAGGCAGAGTTGGGTATCTGATTTCTTGCATAAATGACAGTGGCATGTAGCATGAGTGGAAGGAGATGAGGTGTAAAGAGTGATATAGGAGAATGATTATAATCAATAAGATTATAATAGGAAAAATGAAGGTGATTTAGAAAAGAATGGAAGACTGTGGGAGGACCTGCTTTTATAGACTCCCTGACAGGGAGACCCTCATTTCAATGGGAACGCTTTTAAGAAACATGTGAACCCTCGGTCAATACTACCCCCGCTCTATGATGTGATCAGGTGTAGGTCATTTGTCCGGAGATATTCGGTCAAGTAGTAAACCTTGGGTCATGGTGAGTTTGTGTCTGTCTATCGTTCATTTGTCCGGAAATCTTCGGTCAAGGTGAGTTTATTCCAGAGATCGGTCAACCAAGGATTGAGATGGGGTATCATCGGAAGTCGGAGATAGATTGGAGATCAATGGTTCCTGTAGATATGGTTCCACAAAGCAAGATAATGACAAAAGAGTTTTGTGCCGTCCAGCTAGCTGGTTTCCATATGATTTGGTCAGGATACGACAACAAATACAACTCCTGGGAGTCACAAACCTTCATTGTCCGGAAAGACACTGAGCGTTCCCTGGGGCTTGTAAAACAACCACCGCCATCTTTTACGCCGCGAGACCTGAGAGCGAAGTTTTCACTGAACTTCCAGAAGTTCAGCGAAATGGTGGAAGAAGCGATCCTGGATCAAATCAATCATACTCGTGCGGTAGCGATCCTTGAGCCGTCGCACTCAGAGCTGAAGAAGGGAACTGGTCCCAGGATGTTGGATGCACACGCTGCCGATGGCCCTTATGCACCGTCAGAAGCTCCTCCAAAGAAGAGAAAGGTGGAGGCGGTTTTGGCAATAAACTACCCTCCCAGTTTCAATCTGGTACGGCTCTAGATAGTTCCAGCTCTTAGGCTGAAGGGGATCAGATCATAGGAGACTCGGAATCCCCATGATTCGCCGCGATCCTCAGCATTATCCTCGACGAAAACATATCTTCCAACAGCTACAGAATCCCCGATAATATTGGCAATATCGTCAAACTAGGGAAACGCCATTTCATCTCGTCTGGGTGAGTCTATTTAAATGGTCAATTCAAAGATCAAGAAGGAAATGTGTATTGTATTGTATATACCTTGGCCAATTCAGCCCAAGCAGGACTGCCAAAGGTTCTGGCAAGCGATTGAGCAACCATAAGAGCAACATAGTACGTCGCAATGTAAACTTCCTCGGCGACTCCAATGGACTTCAGGCTCAACAGTAATTAGACAACGAAATCCAGATGACTCCCTGAGGAACTTGACCACTTTGAAGTCGTGTTTTAGTCTTGTCCATTTTGATTCACAGACTCTAGTGACCTTAAGGGGATCCCCAAGAGATGTTGAAATAGAAACGATAGACTTGAACCCGTTTTTAAGTCAACCCGTTAGTACCCTTTGCCTTTTAACATGGAAGCACTCGTTTCGGCCTCATGTTGTAAAGCTTGGGTAGGCAAACTTATGGGAACTGTTCGTCGAGATTTCTTTGGCGATCTTTCGCTTTTGGCTAGTTTGAGACATAAGCTGATCCGACAAGGAAAGTTGATCGTAGCCCTGCAACGAGCTTGTCGACGTCTGCGTCGCTCCACCACGAGACCATCCGGTTTCAAACGAACCGAGGAACTTTCTTCCCTGATTGCATTGACCACAGAGTTTTGGATGGCCGCCATGCGTTCAGATATAACTAATGGAAGTGCCATTTGTATTTGCCCATCAAATGAATCATCTGTGGCTTCATGCCACATGGTCCAAGACTTCATTGGCAATTGGCATCCAGTCGGGATGCCGGAAAAAGCAGCATACGTGGGTAGTCAGCGGATTATTGCAAGACAATTACCTAAGGTAGGTGAGGTTAGCTACATTACCAGACATAGTTGCATCTTAGAATAAAGGATATACATATACTGTCAGATTGAGTCATTGACGTGCCTGATGAGGCCTAGTACATCGGTCTTGGGTCACTCTCTGCGGTTCGGACTAGTGGTTCGTCACGTCATGACCATGACGGACGTGACAGAGAATTCGGTCACGTCTGACAAGAAATCATGGTCAGTGACGGTCACCATACAAATGTCATATATATCGTTACTAGAAAATACTAGGGAAAGGTTTAACTATTTTTTTTCCAACTCTAATAGGGCCCAGAGAATACTACCTTTAATATTTTAGAGATGAACGTTTATTGAGTCAATTTTCCCCCTTAAAATCCTCATAGATGATAGGACAAGTTGATAGCGACACTAGGGCCTCGCTAGATTGCTATGATAGTGTCACTCTCTGACGTCCATGCGGGCTTGCCCCCATAATGCCATCAATCTATCTTCTTCTATCATCTCATTAATATCCTCAGCCTCCGCAACATCCCGCAACGCCCTGGAATTCAAATATATAGCGACAACCTTGTTGACGCTTTCTAGTGTCATGGAATTGCGAAATACCGTAAGTTGACGATTTAAGGCGGAAAAAGCACGCTCAGAGGGAACAGATGTCGCTGTCGTATGAAGGAGACGGAGGGCAATGTTAGCCAACTCTCGAGAAGCTACAGCACCTGCTTTCTATAGTGAATTGTTAGTAAATGAGATAGGTAAGATAGTTTCTAGATATCTACCTGCACCTGCCAAAAGGCTTTTGGTTCTCCTCTATATTTCCAGCAAC
>NPHW01003916.1:0-19106 GCA_002240705.1 Elaphomyces granulatus
TGGACCGATTAGTACGACCCTTAAGTAAATGGGCCCTATTAATAATATAAACCCTTCAACTCGTTCCTCGTTTCAGGTTGAAGGAAGACCAGCTAAATTAGCTTTTCTCAAAGCGGTATTAGTAGTATAGGTATGATACCTACATAGGTACCTAGGTGTTCTGCACCTCAATTCGAAAGCGAACAAATTTTAGCATTTGTATGTAGTACATACATCCCACTGCAGCCTTTGACTGTAACTGTAACTGTAACTCTCAACTTCACTCTTCCATCTAACTAAGTCCACATGTGATCTCAAGTTCGAGACACCATTCTCTTCCATTTCTATCAGACATCCCATGGGCAGGGGTCAATGAATCTTGCACCAACTCGACCAAAAGACCACAATAACTCGTTGCGAAATCGATCGATCACTCCCATGGGACCTATATAGTGCCCCCCTCTTCGCTGGATCCTGGCATTTTCCTCTGTTCAGTGATTTCCTTCTTTTGTTCACTACATCACAGCTGTTGGGTGCAAGACAAGAACAATGTATCTCTGAAGTTGATTTATCATCGATCACAACCACTCATGTAACAACAATACCGACTGTTCAAGAACGTGATGCCCATAGTGAGCAAAATAAGAAAACCATCAGACAAAGGAAAAAGAAGTTCTTAGTTGAAACTTGAATGGTGCTGTGGTATAGAGTACCTGCCCAGGTATCATACGTAAGTTAAGGTAACCTTGGAAGGCCCTATATATGGTAAGAGGACATATCTGCAGATGAGTCCATGTTTCCAATGACAGAACAAAAGAATTCGGTTCATGTGTCAGGTTCTTGGTAGCACGAGCACGAGTACGAGTAAACCCTCAGGGGGGGGGCTAGTCAAGTACGAATGAGCAAAATCCTTATTTACTCGTGTACAGGCCTGGAATCGAATGATGTCTCGAAGGATAGTACTGCTATGTGGAGCCTGGTGTGAAAAGGAGCGTTTGACATCGATATATGTAGTAAGACTCAACTCTTCGAACTGTTGCATTGAGATGAGACAGCTGAGAACGGCAGAAGGCGTTATATGGAAAGGTATCATTCGTTTAGCTTGTTTGGAAGGGGTTTAGAATGCCTATATCGCAAATGTACATAGGTACTATTTACTTGAGATACCTAATCAAATATCATGCACGTTACATGTACGCTACTTCGGAAGCCATTCAATCTCCTCGACTTTAGGTCTTGAATTCAAATTTTGAATTCTACTTGACAACTATCATAGTATGATAAATTCTATGTAGAAAAGGCGTCAATAGATCCACATGGCGTGTTGATATAGCTAGAGACTGACTGAATCAGAAAGCTCTGGATTCTTTGTATTCCACATGTCGTACTATTCATATCACAGCGGTTTAATCAAGTGTCCACTTGCCCTTTAGATAGTCATCGCCTTCAAGTTGAGGGTGATTTAGAAATCATAATCCATCTATTAGAAACGGCCAATGGTAGAAACTGCAAAATCCTTTTCTCCTTTCTTTTGTTTCTTCGCCCTGTTCCATGCCATGACCTTCACTATCGTCAACATCATCTTCTCATTCCCCTTGCTGGCATAGGCATGCACTTTCTGCGCGGTCATGGCTGACGAGTTTTTTTTTAGAAAAAATCGAAAGCCTGCAACAGGCCGCTTCCTAAATTTTCGAGAGAGAAATGCAACAAAAAATCATTAAGTTGCGAGAGATAGCCAGAAAAGAGTCCGCTCGCAGACGGCAACACCGAGTTATATATGTATGGTCTTTCGTAAATAATAAAGATGCTCAAATATAATTCACAAGAGAATTCGACGCAGAAAATGGCGATATAATTCCACATTACGTATGAGGGCTAATAGTTATGGTGGCGAGGATTTCCTTGCGTGCTTATATATCCAGTATTGTAGTTGCTTACATGTCCTGGTGTCCCTGGAGTATCATTTAGCAAGGGATTCAGGGATGCCGGCGCGTTAGTTGTAAGTAAGTTAACTGATCTCATCGTGAATGATGGAACCAATCCAGAATTGGAATTCATTTGACCTTGCAAATGTTGAGGATTGTCCGCCCAACAATTGTGGTTCTGGGCATAGCTACCATTTTGCGACGCTTCTGCCAGACTTACTCGAGCAAAGGAAGAACCCCGGCCAGATTCAGTCGGCGAAGGAAGCGACGGAGAGCGCGAGGCTGTCTCTTGTCGAGGTGAGCTTGTTGGCGAGTTAGGAGGGGATATATGTGAACCACCACGACGGACTTGGCAAGTCGGGCATATCTTGACAAAGCGAGAAATAAGCTCCTTGGGTACCCTGAAGAATTATCATCAGAGAAATCAGTAGTAAGAAAGGGGAAATAAATTAACAGTAAATTTAGGGTAGAAGTAAAGCTTCTTTCAATTTATACCCTGATCGATTGTAGAAAGTAGGCAAATTACCATGAGTAGATCCGTCGAACTTGGGCTGAAGTCTTATCCCGCCCACCATGCTGACATTGTTGATGCGCTTTGGTTAAGATTTTAAAAAGCTTTTCGCGAATTGCCACCGGTTTGCCTTCGTGGCAAATCAACTTCTTAGACTGAGCCCGATTAGCAGGCGTTTCTAGTTGATATCAATTTGATACATACATCTGGTGTCCGACTATCCGCTGGCTGAAGCTTGAACATCTTCTTGACCCAGAACCTAATAATATCGATTCAGCACATTCTCAAGCCATCCAAAAGTGAATTAATTAAGCCACCCTTTTCTCCGGACCCCCCAGCCTCCCCACCGAGAAAAGGTGGATGTTAGGAATGTTTCGCACCTGAATTGGGCTGATTCAACTGCGGTATCTTTAGGGTCTACAAGGACAGTCCTGATATTGCGAGCTCTTTTGGCGTGAATTAGTGCCTTGTCCTGCTTCTTCACAGATAAGTCGTTCACGTAGCTATTTTTCAACGTCCGATAAGCAGATACACATGTAGACATTGTAGAGCCTGAGATGGTAGAGAAGGAACAAAAAGAGAAGGCAGTACCTCTTCATCAGTTGATCGAACTCTTCCACGTTCGGAAACCCTTCCAATGAAGGAACGACAGGTTCGGACGTCATTGAATCCTCATTTTGAGACTCTTGACTCTCAACGTCGTTCTCATTGAGCGTATCGCACAGAGGGAAGTATCTTGGGCCATTAAGATAACGAGGTGGGGACAAGTAATATTGCTGTGGATGCTGGAAACCTTGCGTATGGGGTTGAGAGGGAGGTCGTGGCGAGGAATTTTGTGAACTCATCGTGCTTGGCAAGATGCTCGGTGGATGGCTGTAAGACGGATTATATGGAGATGGGTAGGGACTAAAGGGCTGGTGGTGCACGACACTATACTGGCTCGGAGTATCATATCCGAAATCATGAGTCTCAGTCCTGTCATAGCAATCGGACACAGAGAGGTTCTGATTGATGATATAATTGTCATGTGCTTGGCTGCTACGTCTCCTGTAGCCATTCATGACGTCGGAATCCAACGTGTACGTAAGAAGAGATGTATGTTCAGAGAGCGAAATGACAATGCCTCCCTTCTATCAAAACTGATAGCGCCGTGTCGTTTTAAAGGAAATCCGATCCTTCGTCTCGCCGGTTGTGTCTGATATACAATTTAGAGAAAGGCAAACAGGAAGGGAAAGGACGGAAAAGGCAGGAAAAGGAGAGGAAGAAAGGAGGAAAGGAATGGAAAAAGGAGAAAAGAAGAGCCAAAGCAAAGCAAATAACAATTGATTTTGAGCCTTGCGGCGATGAGGATTCGATTAAAGATAATTCTCTCTCTCCTCTCTCCCCTTCTCTCCCTTTTCTTATCTTTTATTCTTCTCCTTTCTTCCGATTTTCCCGATTTTCACCCCTCCCCCTTTTCTTTAGAATGGAAGGAGAGCTCGAAAGCTCTTTAAAACGCACATTTGTAAAACACATTCAAATATAAATGATACTCAGCTTCGAAATGAAGCCAGAAAGGACGAGTGGACCACAACGAATTCAATTGCAGTTCGTTCTATAAAGTGAAAAGAGGGAGGGGAACTGAATAGTGTTAAAAGAAAGCTGCCAGTTACGAAAAGAAAGTAGGATTCATTTCTGTGTATGGCATGCTTTGAGATTCATGTAAGACTAGGATAGGGAGGGCATGAAGTTACCCACGATAGCATGATATCCTGCGGGCAGGAAACGGGGAATCGGAAAGCCAAGGAACATAGAGAAGGGAATATCCCTGGGTGTGGAGAAGAAAAGAAACGAAAAGGAAAACGGAGAAAAGAGAAAGAAATGAACAAGACAAGAAAAGGAAAAAAGAAAGAGAAACGAGGGAAAAAAGGGAAAAGAAAAAAGGAAAGAAAGAGGGTACTGTAGTAAGGGCGAATGTAAGGTACAGAATCCAAGATACTCTAACATATAAGTTACTACCCGAAGAAAAAGATAGATTAGATTATTATTAGATTATAATTAGTTAGTAGGGCTAGTGTGGAGCATACAGTACACATACACACACATATCTTAAATTGTAAACATCATCATCGTCGAGAATGGGCGCCGTTATTCGACCTGGCAGGAATAGAGAAAGATGAATAAGGCTGCAAGACATGAAAGACCCTGAACTGACCAACGCGAGTAAGGCGCTTGTGCATTGGTGGAGTGGTAAGCATCAAGTTTGAACAGCATCCAGATCTCGCCTCATCAATATCGCATATACTAGTTAGTAGTATCATGTATGTATGCATGTATGTATGTACATACATACACATTGGACTGACTACACTTACAATACCTCCCGAAGCATAATAACTCGGGCCATCTTCGCAAAGCCACGTTGAGCCTCCCGGGTACGCTTCCCTGTTGCTGTTTGTTGTTGCTGGTTGTTGGATTAAGATAGACCAATGATGCAACAAATAAAGTTAGTGCTGCAAGCTCCAGCGCCAACGTTAACAACCAGTGACACGCAGCTCAAATGGAATGTCACGCCTTGACGCTGCCAGGGAAAAGAAGGTTGGTCGAAAAAGAAGGGAAAAAAAAAAGTATGACAAGAGTGCCGTCATATGTCAAGTGTATCTATCATCGACCCTGTATTATTATCCATATGCTGCCCGCAGCCCCATCGGAGCCCGACGTGCTGCAGGCTGTAACCTACCGACCAGGCATAACTGCTTTTCCACTCGTGTTGCTTCCCTGACCTCCGGCCGACCTGTGCATCTTGCATCTCTCTCTGCGCCGCACTCTGGAGTCTGGTAACTATGAGCTGGAGGGAAGATCTTAACTCCTGTCATCAAAGTTTCACCCTTCATCTGTCCGGTGTAACATATCGCCGGACGTCTTTCGTCGGATTCGAAGAACCGATCAGGGATGCGCTTCGCAAATATCTCGATTGGGCAAATTACCTAGTTCCGGGCTAGCTGGCTCTGCTTCCGACAGCGATTCCATTTGTCAGTCCCATGCCAACGGATCCTTGAGATCAAAGTTATGTTGGAAAGAGAAATATATATTATTATTATATATTTAAGTGGAGTGATGAAAAAATAAAAATCAAAAATCAAAAAATCAAAAATAGAACAATTAATCATCTTCCTATGGATTTCGATTTGTTCTTTTCCAATCAATCACGATCATCTGAGCTCGGCATGAATCCACATTAATCTATATGAATACGAATGAGATGCGCAAGAAGCTAGACGATGGAGTATATCCTGCTCTTGAGACCTTCATCCAGGATCGCTCAATTTACACCCGTCCACTGGCATCCCCATTGCAGTTGATCATGGTCACTGGTCGTTTGCCGGCCACGGACAACGAATGTGATGATTACAGCTATCTGGTCAGTTGGCAGCCCTCTCATCGTGACAGGCGATCGAAATCTTAGTTCTCCTTAGGGACGTGACCACGTCTTGCCTCTTTTACCCGCTGCTCGATGCTGATATACTCTATCATATTGGCGTCGTCATGGAAAGAGGAAACACGGTGTCTAGTCAGAAAGATTGGCCCCTTCATGTCTGTTCTGTTTGCCACACTCAAGGGGCTTCAGCTGCTGTTTGCCTATGACTATGAGCACAAGTATCCTGTATATAGGCATGGGTTGAAGATTTGCAGTGTCCTAACACCGTCTGTGGTGCGAGTAAGTGCATCCATAAATTTTATAGTTTTGTACCTAGTTCACGGCTGAGGTTGGGCATACTATACCATAGAATTTATTTACCGAGTCATAACTCCTAGCTCTCATGAGTCATGATTCTTATCGGAAGGGAGAGGCTCCTGGTTGCTGAAGGCTGAAGCGCAGTCAAAATAACCATGCGAAGCTTTAAGGCCGGCGAACCACACAAAAGTATAGAACGTTGTCACTTGTGTTACAAGGGATTACAATTTGTTCACCGTGGATTGGCCATAAGCTAGAGTACAAGAAAATAAACATATAGCGAATTGAGGACATAGAATTCCATTTCGGGGTTTATACTGTAAGAGATAATCCTTAACATCAAATGAAAAATCTTATACATGTATTTTTGTTGCATTTAACCAACTAATCGACACAATGAATTCGAAATCAATCAAAGCCTTTAATAGTTAAGTCTTGTGAAATTATTATAAAAGAAGACATTCATTTCTATAGAATCTCCTGTATCTTTATTTGTTTGCTTGTATTATTGAGTGGAACATAGATTTTTTTAAGAATTGAAGGAGGACATGCTTTTGAAAATGTACTACATAGCTCCTTTGATTCTATTGGTTAAATGTATCTATATCCAATGTGATTGAGACAGCGGTGAGATTCTGCCTGTTCCGGCTTGATTTTATTTATGTACTAAAACGTGGCTTGGCCAACGGATGAACAGTTACCAGCAAATCAACATCGAGAAGAGTTCCTCTTCAATGTTCATCATGATCACCACAACATCATGCCATATAATTCTCCATTTGAGACTTCGTTACGAGACTCTCCGATCGATTTTCTTAAGATCAATTAAATTCCATGTAAAAAGTCCATGTACGTGGCCTTTGCTATGAGCGGTTTTATAGCCAATAGTATCATAACAAAACCCCCTTCGGAACAGCAGGACTTGAGATGTATGGCCGATGGACTTAGGGGATCTTATGGCCAACCCATCGGATGGGAGCCTGGACGAGCCATCAGATGCCCCTCTTGAAAATCCTTGCAGCTTGGCTTGCTTTGCTTTGCTTTCCTGCTGTATCGCCAACGACCGTCGACTCGACAGGCTAGAGAAAGAGAACCCCATCAGCTTTAGCTTCTTCAAGCCTTTCCAATTCTTTCTTCAGTCTCTTAAGAAGTAAATCTATAAATCTAAGAAGGGATGGACATGATGTCCACTTGCTCTAATTGGAAGTCTAGGTATTCTAGACAGGTAACAGAAACTGAAGCTGGGCGGTCCCGGAAGTGCATGTTCTCAAATGGATCCTATCCGTGTCACGCTATCACCTCCTGCTTTCTTCAAGTTCCTGGGCAGCAGATCTAGAGCTGATCATAGAGCACCTGATATGGCAGGGTCACGACTCGCGGGTGTTTCGGAGCTTTTGATACATCCTGCCGCTTGTTTGATGTCTTGATTATGGATGCCTACAGAAAGCCTTCAAGCTTCCCTACTATTCATGTGACCATTACTGTCGAACTCAATCGTCATTGGAAATGACTTTCGATCAAGTGCCGATTAATATTTTAACTTTAAAGGTGCCTTATCTTTGACGGCTGCTTACATATAGCTAATGGGTCCTTCTCGAGTATGTGTATTTCATATTTCCGAATTCAGTTCCGTCCCTTATTCTGTCTATTCATTTGTCTTATCTTATTATATAATTTTTTTCGCCTCTTGTCTCTTTCTTCAAACTCACCGTCTTATTCGCTGTAGCCTTTCCAAACCAAAAGCTCGCAATAGGTCAGTGCCATGGGCTGATAACTCTTTATAGTTGTATTCATTCCTCGATGAGCTTGGCCTCTCCTGTTATTTCTCTGGATTATTTGCGCGAAAGGACATACCGATGTTATCATTCTATGTGGAGTCCTAGCATTTGATACGGTAGAATTTGAAAGGAGTGGAGATAAGCCATATATACTATTCATTTTTGTCGGTTATTGCAGCTCGGCAATGTAGTTTCGAGAATTTTCCTGTTTCTGCGATAGCTTTGAGGTTTGGCAGAACCTTTTTACAGCCAATAACGAGCAAGGATATTCTCAAGAAGAACAGTTTCTTTTTTTAGTTCAAACAAGAGCAGTGACAGCTTGATATTTCTTTTGGACAACCAGGAGAGGAAAAGACCCTGATCAAAACCAGCCATTGGAGAGAAAAAAAAAAAACAAACAAGAGGCGTTTCAAGACCAATCCTAGGCATTTGTCGCCCATAACTCCCCGATTAGGTTCTTAGTACAGCCACAAGGTGATGTTCAGCAAGCTTGTTCAGTCGAGAACGATTCGATCATATGTGTGTGAATTCCGATTTGCTCGATCGTCTCAAAATTAGAGTCTGGTCGGTGCGAGGAGAAAGAAGCAACTAGGCTGCATACCATATATAAGCACAGAGCGGTGCCTGATCCGAAGGGACGAATTGATTTGGCCATGCCGAAGCGGAGCCGAGAACAGAACTTGCAGCGGGGAAGCTCAATCGATTAAGTACCTACATAGAAAGTACATAATAATATGGTACTAATCATGTAGGTGAATGGAGGAGCATGATATGCAAGTGCGGAAGACATGCTGTACATATACCTAATCAGAGTTATCAATATTCAGCACGGCTCTTTTTGGGCGCTTCTTGTGAGGGTGCTTATATGCATGTACTGAGATGCTGAGATTGGATTCGCAGTAGTCGGGAAACCTCCTACTGTCTTTCTTTGCCTGTCACCAGGATTGACATGCAACGTTGTGATAAAGCAATGTCTCATACAGATCAGGTAGGCTAGGGTGATGATTCCAACCCAATCAAGTCATCCCAAGCTCTAAATCTTCTGATCAGGCAACTAATCAAGTAAATCAACATGCAGCTGCAGCTGGAGCTTTGAACTATCAACCTAACTCTCAGTCCCATGTTTTTTCGACACGGAGGGATCTAAACATAGGATTGGGCTCATAGTTTCGCATAATTTCACAAGCTGGCTTCGGTTATCTGTTGAAAAAAAAAAGAAAAGAAAAGAAAGGGCGGGTAAATCCCTTAAGTCCGCCAGCACTGCCTTCATTGTTTGACAAGATGCAAATATGAGGGACTGCCTGGTGATCTTACATTTGACTTCCGTGCCTGGCTCACA
Organism: Elaphomyces granulatus; assembly: GCA_002240705.1. Classification (NCBI taxonomy): domain Eukaryota; kingdom Fungi; phylum Ascomycota; class Eurotiomycetes; order Eurotiales; family Elaphomycetaceae; genus Elaphomyces; species Elaphomyces granulatus. The sequence goes on from NPHW01003916.1 coordinate 9,248, forward strand.
AACCCGGAATGGTTGCTCTGGTCAATGTTTGTTCTTCTTGAGCTTGGTTATCACTTGTATGCCTTGTTTTGGAAGACATAACAGTCAGATGTCGAAAAGAAGCATTATGATGAAAGGTCCGAAGAAAAGGTAAATACACAACAAAGACTAAACTAAATGCTGAAATAAAATGCAGGTATTTTCTAACAACTACACCATGCATTCGTGTTCTGCAAAGGCCAGATAGGGAAGAAAAGAACCCCCCGAAAAACAATGATAATGAAATCGGAAAGCTCATGTACCCAAAAACAAAGATGGAAGTGGAAAAATACGGTAAAAGAAATCAAGCAACGCATCCAAAAAGCAAGTTCCAAACCCCGCCCCCTCAGCAAGAGCCAAATAATGTCCTCTTTTGTCATTAGTCGTCAGGATAATCGTTAGCAGCTCCAAGTCAAATGGCATTTCGACCTTGTGCTGAGCCGTAAAATCTATTTCATCATAAGTTTATTAAAAAAAGGGGGGGAAATAAAACAGATTCAAAAGAAAAGAAGAAACATGAAAAAAAGAACAGAAGAGAAAAGAAATTCCGTAGTGCTAAAGCGAGATAACAGGCACTTATTAAGAAGCAGAACGCATTGTCTCAGATCCCGATTCTTAAGATAATAATGATCGCAATGCCGTCATTGAAAATCGTACCCTGAACTTAGGCGGCTGACTTCTGACAACAAAGTCTTATTTACCAAATCGCGGATGGCCCACCTCCACCCCTCTCCGAGTTGTTTGCGATCGTTAGTAACCCATTTATCGACTTTCCGTTTCCATTTTTCTTCTTCAGCCCTTTGTCGCTTGATAAACTCTGGGCCGACGTCAAACTCTTCAGTAATAGGCGAGTCGTCCGACGATTCTCCTCCACTTCTATCATCTCCACTTATGACAGCATCATGTCCAGACCCGTTACTGATTATTCTTCTCCCCCCTGGGGAGGTGGCTGTCTTGTCTTCAAGGTCATCTAGGTCTGCGAAGACATCGTCATCATCGTCGCGGAGCATAGTCATCCCGCTCTTCCCTGGCTGTATCGGCGCCAACTTAAGCCAGCACATTTGTTGAGGATCGAACACCATTCCGCCGACAACTTGCACATTTTGCATGGCACCAACATTTGTAATCAGAGCTGGAGCCACTTTTGGTGACCTTGGAGAGCAGAGAGCGTCGAATTCGGCAACAGAGTTTTCGTTTCCTTCCCAGCGAAAGGCCTTGGGGTTATAGTGCATGTCTTTAACAACTAAAAGAAAAAAAAATGAGACAGTTATCCTTCGGAGAAAATAAAAGATTTTAAATTAACTAACCCTTAGCTTCGTGGACGCCTGTGCCCATTGGCTTGATTAGATGCGGTCTAGAGCCAGGTGCCCCCGCCTTCCCTCTTTTATGTTTCGTAGCTGCAGTGGCACCGGTCCCGCGGGAACTAGTTTGAGTTTTCCAATTGGCGTTAAGGGGAACAAGGGGTCCGGATTCTCGATCCTTCGTGTTGACAGCCATTGATGCAATGCGCTGTTCTCGAGCGATTCTGGACGCATTTGTATCTCTTGCAAATCGAGGAGTGAAATCACGTGGGCTAAGAGGCGTCGTGGATGATGGAATTGGTGTCTCTGTTCGTGACGGCGATCCACCTTGATTCTGGCAGAGCTTGCTCCGCAAGGATCTTGGGGCGCCATGCCCAGCAGGGTTCTGCACGAATCTACTTTCGATAGACGCTGATGTTGGAAGATCGTCAAAAGATTCCAATTCGGTCCCATCACCAAAATTACGTCGGCGGGTAGGTTTGGTAACGGTACGCTTCGCAGCGGCAGCCAGTGCCTCTGATCCAAATTCGCCGTGGTTATGGCCAGGTGTATGTGGACGAGGCATTGGTCGATGTGAGGAGAGAATTTCCCCCAACCCATCCGAGTCATGGCGGCGGAAGTGGCGAGAGTACTTCACGTTGATATGATGAGACTGGCTTTGGGATGGGCCTGCTGGGAGAAATGGTACTTGTGATCTGCGGCTTTGACCCAATCGAGAGTCGTTGGTTACGCGATCCACGGGCGTCTTCGGCCGCAGAGAAGAGGCAGGGCGGCCAGTACCATCTGCACGGGACGGTGGCCGTTGTTGGAAGGTCGATCCAAAAGGCTGCGCGTTTCCCATGGCCGGCATAGATCTCTTTGCTTTCAGGAGTTGTGCACTGGTAGTCGTAGGCTCGCTTCTCAGTGCTTCTCTCGAAGCCGTAGATCCTAGTGTTCGTCGGTTTGAAGCTGAAGGAGGAGTACTTGGGGGCGACGCAGCATTGCTTGCAGGGAGATTCGGTAGAGATGTATGAGACGTATGAGACGTTAGCCGCGAATGTGGCCGTCGGAACTTGGAAATGGGAGCCCCGCTCTCCGAGACTGGTTCGAGATTAGAGTGCGATCGATCATGGCCAGTAAGTCGAGGTATCCGGGTGACGCCGGTAACTGTTTTATTTGTAAATGTGAGGGTAGTAGCAGAACGACGGGGAGGACTTGATGTTCGAGCCGTCGTCTTTCGTTTGATGTTTTGGTTTAGCGACAACTTTGCAGAGTTGAACACATCACCATCTCCAATCTCGAGGTCCGCGAAAAAATCGTCTCTATTGGTCTCCGCTTCACGACGCCTCTTCATTGATTCTTCAAGATCCAGGGGGCCATCAGGCAGAATCAGCCCATCCACATCATCCTCGGTCAAGCAACTTGACACCGTTGGGCTAAGGGCTGAGACGGACGAGCCGGGATTTGAGCGCCCATCTCTGTTGGTTCCTCCAAAGCGAACACCTATTCCTTCCGCCCACTCGACATCGAAGTCGTCTGTATTTGGACTAAACGTTCCAGGAATGTCTCTACGAGCAGACAACTTCAGAGGGACTCCATCCACCGGAAGGTCAAAGTCCTGCTCAAAATCATCACCATCGCGGTTCAGTGGTTGGGAACCGGAGGATGCAGGGAGGGCGATGGATATCGGTGGCGATCGGGATTTGGCGATCTTGATGGTGGGAACCGCTTGCAAATCCGAAGCATCATCATGGGTCTCTTGATATCTTTTTAAGTGTGCTAAAGTGGTAATTGACTGCGGCGACGCACTGGGTGATCTCAAGAGCGCAGAATCGCGAGACTTTGTCGGAGTGGAGGTGAGAGGTGAACCGACTTGGCGAAGGGTTTCAGGGAAGGTTGTCTCATCTTGATTTTTCAATGACAGCTCTTCGTTTGCATGTGATAGTTCTATATCTTCGGTCCAATCATCAATAGATGGCTTTTTGGTCTTCCACCCACCAAGTCTCTTAATCGTGCCACCAACAAGAGCGGACTTAGGGACATTATCTGGGATGGGTATGCCAGCGCTTTTAGCAGAGGCGATCGCTTCTTGGGTCGTAGTCTCATCGTTATCATGAAGGAGAACTTGCCAATCTTCATCGCCAAAATTAGAATCGAGATCTGAGCGGGCAGAACGACGAGAAGATATAGAATCGCGGCGCCCTCGCCGAACAGAGGAGCCTGTCACCGATGTTGCGGCCGAACCAGCCCGAAATTGAATGCCATCCGCACATTGCAAATCTTCATCATCATCCCAGCACTCAATACGTTCCTCCTCATGTCGCTGCTGGTTTGATGCCTCCATGATCGAAAGAAGGCGTTATACGGTAACCCAAAAAACCAGGCGACCATGGGCTTGACTGTACACGATGTGAAGTACTAGGGGATACGAAATGTTGAGATCGGACGTGGTAGACCTTCGAGCGTCATTCCTATGTATCAACCGGACGTGGCTCAGTTCAGCAGTTGGGCGGAGAGCAACAAATAAGCCCTTGAATAGCCTTGAATAGTACAGAGGTCAGTAATAACTTGTTGCGTGTCAGAACAACGAAGGACGGATAACCTCGTTTACTTGAAGGAAACGCAAACACAAACAGAGAAAGCTGAGATGAAGTCACTGGGAATGCAAAAGTACAGAGTAGGTAGTATGTAGGTGGCTGGGAAACAGAGTAGTAGTTACTATGTTGTATCACGGGAAAAAAAGAGGTGCGTGCGGATGATGATAGTACTAATAATAATAATAAGAGATCCGTACCTAATTATAATTACTACATGAAAAGGTTCCTCAGAAAATCCATTTTTGGGGGGGAATGGCATATTAATTCGATAAATTTTACCTATGATATTAATCTGTTATTGAGAAGTCATAGTTATTGTAATATAAGTGTTCAGAAGCCGTAATTTAATATAGGCTATGTATTATGATATTCACTATGATACCTACCTACATATATAACTATTGTAATTGTAATTGTAAACGCGTGGGGAATCTTACCACATCCGGCATCACCACCATTACATTCGATTATGATTACTTTGATTATTAAACTCAAGTCTTCTTACGATTTATATTGCTACTGCGCGGATTCCAGATCTCTCTGGATGTACATGTATACCATACAAAGACCCAAAAATATATCTACCAGGCTAACTACCTCTCCGGATCATATATAAAGGGCTCAAACTGTCTAGATATATTGATACACTGAATCCCCGTCCACACTATCATGTCTTCTTCTGATCTCGTCCAACCTCGAGTTCTACGCATTCCCAGATCGGATCAGCCCCCTAGCTATGTTCTTGTCCATGTTGCTCGATCTGGCGCCGCCGTTCTGGACCTGAAGCTGGTGGCAACAGAGGGCGAAAATCCCTACGCCGTTACAAGTCAGCTTTTCCAGTCCTTTACGATCCTATGCCGTTCCCACATACCACTGACAAATGCACGGCAGTGCGCCAGTCCCGGGTCAAGCAACTCCGCTCAAAAACTTATCACGGCAGTGACGATGAGTGGGTGCAAATCCTAACTCAAGTCTTGGGTCTGGACCCCCCTCGCACCAGTCATGCTGACTGGGTATCTGGTATCGAGGTTAACTCTCTAATTCATGACTCCGGTAACGATCATAGAGAAATGATCATTTCGTGGAGAATGAGAATTGATGGTATTACTGTATGTCTAATCTTTTCTGTCTCCAACTCATTGTTCCTTACCTAATGCATGCTCTCCAGCAAAGGCTGGGCTCTATCACCCTCCCACAGAATGACGATGAGACCATCCAGCTATTTGAATGGGCCGGCGAAGCTACGACTAGAGCAGACGAGCTTGAGCACCAGGCTTCTTCTTTGATTGGTCGATTCAGTACTGCTGAGGATACAATCAACAAGCTCAATCGCCAGCTCGAAGAGCTCATCAATGCTAAGAGCGAGTACGAGAGCCAGCTAATATCAAATTTTGTGCAATTGTTGAACGAAAAGAAACTCAAGATCCGGAACCAGCAACGCCTGCTAGCCTCCGCCAGAGTAGATCCTAGCAGGGGTAAGTTCTGGCCAAAGCATGTGTGGATCTCTCTTCTTCAAGTCCCCAGCTAACGCCGAGACTGTCATATAGTTTCCGCTCTCGAATCCGCGATCTCAGATCGCGGACTGAGACGTGCTGAAGCGAGTAGATCGTCAAAACGTAAGATGGCGAGTGACAGCGACTCCGAGACGGATGAAGGATTTGAGAATATAAATGTCGATCAGGGAAATATAGAAGATAATGATGACGAAGCAACCGACCCTAGAAGACAAGAGACACCGCAACCACTGGAGGATGAAACCGAGTCTGAAGAGGACGAAGATGTAGAGTTCAATTTTCCATCAAGCCATGGTAAGGAGGATGGGGTGGTACCATCCAATCGTCCGGGTCTAGCGACCCCTTCCAGCCCTCCACCTAGGAGAGATCTGCCTTTTACGAGGGGGGAGATTAATAAAAACCCGATCAAGCTCCCTATGGATGGGGAGTCCCATCCACCTTTAGGGGATCCTGAAAACGAAAACACAGGAGAGTCCGATGATGACGAGTTATAATTGGGAAAAAAAAATCGACACTAATGAAACCTTTATATAGTTGCTCATGCCCTGTATCTTTGCATACAACCCATCGATGGAAGTAAAAGGGAAAAAAAGACCTCTTTTGAATTTAATAAGATTCATATGTCAGTCTCTATGGCTCTGCCCTTTTGGTGTACTATCTATAGCTGAACCCCGAATTTCCATCTTTATGAAAGCAATTAATGTTGTATGTAGAATGCCCTTACCTCGTTACATTAAGGTTAGAGAACACATTTGCGCCCTTACTTTCTCTAATAACCTATTGCGAAGCAATTTGGCCGAGCCAGCGACACGTCGTAGCCTGCTCCTAGGTTGACGTTTTCCCTTCGCAGTCGATGGCATTGCCTGAGAATTGACCTCTTGCTTTCCATTCGTTTAAATTGGTTTCACTCTAGATTCTTGATGAGTTCTAGTTTTATATCGATACAGTCCCAAAGCTTTGCGACGAACACGAAGGTCGCCGGGGAAGAGCTTTGGCGAGGAAGAAGCAAATGCAGAACCAGAAAACCACAATTAAGTATGAAGGGATAGGTAGATCATAGAAGGGTACCACTAGAATGATAACTGTACAAACGGCAACGCCCTGGACCCGAAAGAAAAAGGAAAATGAAAAAAGAAATTTAATCAAAGAATTGCGAGTCGCTTAGCCAGATGCAGCTTGGGGCGAAATTTCGCCTGCCGCCATAAAATTGGTTTCTGGATTACCAGTGGATTTAGCTGCAGAGCAACGCGCCATGGTGGGGGAGCTGTTAAACAGTTAACAACTATTGGAATTAAGGAAAGTGGAAGAATTAAACGATTCACACAGAGTTACCAACCTTCGAGAAATAGAGTCAGTGAAGTAGAAATCCTCAATGACTTGCTTGAAGGCCGCTCCACTCGGCTTGCTGCCCTTGTTCTGATCTACCAGTTGGACCTTACTCAGGGCCTTCATAGAAGTTGGCTCAACAATATCATATTGGCAGAGTGCAGGACTGATCTCCTCCATGCGGTCACGGAGTGCTTCAATATCGTCATATGGGAGAGGGACACCGAGGAATTCGCTGGCGGCACGTATTATCTTCCAGTCGTCACGAGCAGCCCCTGGTAATGATGTTGCAACACGGGTCATTTGAACGCGGCCTTCGGTATTGACATAGGTTCCTGATTTCTCTGTATAAGCTGCACCAGGTAGTACAACATCGGCAAGTTGAGCACCGATATCACCATGATGACCTTGGTAGATTACAAATGCATCCTTAGGGACGTCATCACTTGCACTGATCTCATCAGCTCCCAATAGCCAGACAATCTTGGGCTTTGTATTAGCAACCTCCAGCGACGGCGTGGTGAACCCAACTTCGTAGGCACCCGCCCGGGACGCTGCACGCTGAAGCAAATTATAGCCTTGCCAGTCGGCGTTATTGAACTTTGAAGCATATCTCTCAACAAAACTGCCAACCGCCTCAAAAATCGCCATTGCGTCCGGATGTTCGGTAGCTGCGCTACCAACTATTATCATCGGCCGCTTGGCAGCAGCCAGTTTTGCACCAAAATCACCGGACAACGTTCTTTTCAAGGCCGTTAGGTCGTTCCCCAGATGTATAAATTCAAAAGTACTCTTGAACGATTCACCGACAACGCCGATTTCAAGGTCTGAATTCATCCACCGTTTTCGGATGCGGGAGTTCAGAACTGCCGCCTCGTAGCGAGGATTCGTGCCCACTAAGAGAAGAGCGTCTGTCTCCCCAACTCCATAGATCTTCGAGTTGAAAAGATAGTTTGATCGCACGTCAATTCCGTGAGCCAACGGGAAGTTTCCACCCGGCTGATCAAGAGCAAGGCTGTCAGAGTTTAGCCTATTAGCAAAATCCTTCATGGCAACAAGTGATTCAGTTTCGACAAGATGGCCAGCCACAGCCTTAAATTCATTTGCTTTAGGTTTTAATTTCTGGTAAGCGGATGAAATTTCAGTCAGAGCCTGCTCCCAAGTCGCTGGAATCAACTTCCCGTCTCTGCTAATCAGCGGAGTCGTAAGTCTCTGGGTCTTCAGCCCATCACAGGCGAATCGAGTTTTATCATTAATCCATTCTTCGTTAATATCATCGTTCAGTCTAGGTAGAATTCGCATAACTTCCATGCCTCTAGAGTCTATCCGAATATTGCATCCTAGAGCGTCGAGAACGTCGACTGACTCCGTATGCGATAGCTCCCACGGACGTGCTCGAAAGGCATAAGGTTTTGATGTGAGGGCACCAACGGGACAAAGGTCAATCACATTTGCAGAGAGCTCCGAGTCGAGATTTTGTTCCAAATATGTTCCAATCTGCATGTCATTCCCCCTGCCTGTCGTTCCAAGCTCTGGGGCTCCGGCGATATCATTCATAAACCGAACGCAACGAGTACAGTGGATACACCTGTTCATCGATGTCTTGATTAAGGGACCTATGTTCTTATCCTCAACAGCACGCTTGCCCTCTATCTCGTGAAATCGTCCTCGATCGGCGCCGTATCGCATTGACTGGTCCTGCAGATCACATTCTCCCCCCTGGTCACAGATAGGGCAATCGAGGGGATGATTTGCTAATAGGAACTCCATAACTCCTTCTCTAGCCTTGTGCGTCAAGGGTGAGTTTGTCTTAACGACCATTCCAGGCTGCACAGGCCAAGCGCATGACGCAACCGGCTTAGGAGCCTTTTCAACTTCAACTAGACACATACGACCTTTGACACGTTAGATGGGACGGACATCTGATAATCGGAGATAACAATATTCCTTACAGTTCCCTGCGATCAACAGTTTTCTAGCATTTGCATCAATACTTGAGATTTGCGTTGAGGGATTATAGCAGCTTACTCATGGTAGCAATATCTATATTCTGAGTTAGGGTATCTCTCTGGACAAAATAGGTTCTATAGGTATACCTTGGAATGGCCACACCAGCCTTTTCACAAGCTTGTATGAGAGCAGATCCGGCTGCCGATGGTAGGTAAGCAAAAGCCAGTCGGGGAATCTGTCAACTTAGATACCTTCTATCGAAACCTTCTTGCCGTCTAAAGTCCTTATTAGCAACATAATGATTCTATCCATCTATCTACATACCAATTGTCAGTTCCACCTCCGCTCCCCGCGGCGCTGTTGAAGCGAAGGTTCGCGGATTGACCCGGGGAATCCGCTTAGAACGTGCGGCTGCACGAAGCAATTGCGGCCGCATTTTGCTGGGAGGGGCAACCAAGAATTAGAGTTACCTTGTAAGAAGATTATAGCGAAAGGCGAATGAGGAAAAAGAAGAGAAAGAGGACACAGAGGACATGTAGAAGCTCCGTCTTCTTCGTGGAATATCTGCCAAGATTCATGGCAAATCAAGATCAACGGATTGGCTCGGTTGATCGGTTGATCATTTTTTCCGCAATTTTTCCCCGTTTCTACATGATATAAAAATGTTCGTTTCGTCTCTTCTTCATACTCTTTGAATTCCATACAAAAAACTCATTCATGGACGTGTTTTATTGTAGGTGGTTGGGTGGTCAAAGGACCAGTCTCTTCTTCCTCTGCTACATGATCCCAGAGTAACTTTGCACTGAGCTGGAGCGACCTAGGGCTCACTTTATTAGGTGGTGCCTTATGATGGCCAAGTTCCTTACCGACAGTTGCGACATTCTGAGTGGACGCAGTAATAAATTGCTATCATATGTTTACATCCAAATGCACCCAATTCCTTAAAAGGGACTTGAGATTTACAGTTTCTAGGAAAGAAGCGAGGTCTCCGCGTTGGGCATACGGGATCATATTTGATGGGCTTATTACATAGGTAGTAAGGTCGGGTCTGACTGGATAGCCTTCTTCATACACTCAACAGGTATGTATATAGAATAGATTTAGGTAGTACTCCCATAACTACCTCAACTAATGAAAGTCAGCAACAGTCACTAGGGGCCCGCGCAAGTGCAGG
>NPHW01003919.1:2068-13691 GCA_002240705.1 Elaphomyces granulatus
TCGCGTTACCAGCCAAGGTCTCCCATAGCCAGCCGTGTTCTGCGTGCTCTTCTTCTCTTTCGCTGAATACCAGAATATCATACTTCTGCGACGATTTTTCAAAATGGATGCGGTAGCTTCTAGAATGGGCTAATTTCGCGGTAATAGTTCTGAGATGACAAAGTGCATAGAGTTCATTTAGTTTCGATACTTTTTAATGTAGTGAGAATATAGGTCTTATGGAGTGATGAATAAACTAAAAGCTTGTGGGGCAGCTGAGTGTCGCTCAGAGCTGATGTTGCCGCCATTGTTCGATCGTCTGAGGTAATGCAGGCCTAAGATGGAAAGCGCTTATTAGTGATGACTTAGTGAGAAGCTAGTGAGAAGCTACATAGACATTATTGTAGTCTCAGTCCTCAGGCCCTACCTACTATGATAGCTTTTCCTGCATCGGGCATAAATGATGCTAGCGTGAACACTGGCTTTCTCACTGCTCAGGTAGGTCTTCATAGCTGCATGGATCTGTTAACATGATGACAGGTCTACGTGGCAGTTGTAGCAGAGATCAAGAGTGAAGTTGATGTACCTGGCATCTGATGGTCTAGTCCCTAGCTGTAAAAATGGAATTTGAAGTCGATGTAGACTTCAGAAGTTCTCGACTTTGAAAGCTGGAATCCGAAGGGGCCCTCACCGCTTATATCCCCAGAATTGAAATCGGTATTGTACTCCGGATGCTCGGCGAGCCTCGGCCCGTGTTAACTAGCGTAATAATAACCCCGATCAGGAGATCAGAGCTCGAAAAGCCTGTTAAGATTGTTTCAACTGTTCGCAGCGGCTAGATAGTGATGCAATACGACGCTTACATCTGGGGATGGAGCCCGATGGACTAGCCAAGGCTCAGAGCTTATCTCCTGGCGATCTAACAGCTCCGCAACCAAAGGATTCTCTTCAGACGCTATTGCAATCAGGCGGAGATGGAGGCATTTTCTCCCAGCTGACCAGCAACCCCCTCTTCACCGCAGTATGTTACCTTCCACTCGCTAGTTTACTGTACTGGATAGCAACTGACGGCAACGTCCCATCTAGGGGTTTGGATTGGCTGGCCTGGCAGCGGCCTTGGGTCTGGCCCAGAAAGGCCTGCGACAGGGCGCCGCTCTTCTCCGCAGGCGAATGTTAGTGGACGTGGAGATTAACATCAAAGATGACTCGTACGCCTGGTTCCTGCACTGGATGACTCTCTATCAGCAGTCCCAACTGAATGGTGCTCATATGGTGGTGGCTCGCGGTAGCGCTCCTCCGCAGCCGGGACTGGTAGAATCTATTCTTCGGAAATTGACACCAGGGATGCGGCATCTATCGATCCAGACCCAGAAAGTTGAGCACGCGAATGGAGCGATTCATACCCATTTCACCCTGGTCCCAGGGCCCGGGAAACACATTTTGCGATATAAGAGTGCTTTTATCCTGGTGAACCGGGTCCGTGAATCCAAGTCTCGAGATCATCAGACTGGGCGGCCCTGGGAAACGATCACTCTCACCGCACTCTATGCGCACCGGCATATCTTTCAAGATCTATTCACGGAAGCCCATGTGTTCGCGGCCAAGTCGCATGAGGGCAAAACGTCGATTTATAACAGCTGGGGTACTGAATGGCGACAGTTTGGGCAACCCCGACGGAAGCGTCCACTAGACTCCGTGATCCTGGATCAAGACATCAAGGAACGCATTGTTGTAGACGTCAAAGACTTTCTCGGGAGTAGCCAGTGGTACTACGAACGTGGCATCCCCTACCGTCGTGGGTACTTACTCTATGGCCCACCGGGCAGTGGTAAGAGTTCGTTTATCCAGGCCCTTGCGGGCGAACTCGATTACGACATTTCCATCCTGAACCTCAGCGAGCGGGGCTTGACGGATGACCGACTAAACCACCTTTTAACCATCGTTCCGAGCCGGACGCTGGTGCTGCTCGAAGATGTAGACGCCGCGTTTTCTAATCGCCGGGTTCAGAGTGATGTGGACGGGTACCGCGGCGCTAATGTCACGTTCTCGGGCCTTCTAAACGCTCTGGATGGGGTTGCCAGCGCTGAAGAACGCATTATCTTTTTGACCACAAACCATGTCGAACGGCTAGACGAGGCGCTTATCCGCCCGGGCCGTGTGGACATGACCGTACACTTGGGAGAAGCCACCCGTTATCAGGTTGCTCACTTGTGGGACCGGTTCTACAGCGAGTTTGACCCCGATGGTGTCTCGCGGCGAGCATTCCTTAATCGGCTGCATGCACTCGGGCTGATAGAAGATGAGCATGGCCAGAAGAGACCTGGCGGTGCCAAGACCGTCAGCACAGCGGCCTTGCAGGGCCTCTTCCTATATAATAAAGGTCACATGGAGGGTGCCATCGCCACGGCAGACACTTTGCTGCAGCCGGTATATGAGCAGCAACAATAATTTTTAAGCATCCCAGCTGGAGAGAGAATGGAAGAGTGTGGATGCCCAGGTCGTATCCATGTACGATCCTGTATGTGTATATATATGTATTACCTTATTTGGCTCTACGGAAGATGTATCATAGTAGAGTGTCTATAGATATAATAAACGGGTTTGGAAAACTGAAATGCTCTTGCAATTATTGACTCTAGTACACCACACCATGGGTCTGGAAATGGGCTTGAGGGTATTATGATATTATTCAAATTGACAAATCGCCGTGGCGCCCTAAGATAATGGCATTATTGATAAGTAACCGATCCATATAAGTAGCACAACCTCAACAGCCCTAAGGAACGAGTTGCCAATCAGTCAATTGGCCAATCATACGAGGCGGTGTGCCAATGGATACATCTAGACGCCGGGGTTTAGCCCCTTTTGCAATGGGGCGGAAAAGATGCGGCATGGGCCGCGGCCCACATGGCATTTCCTTACCTGCTATCATAAGTACTGTAGTCGACACCCAAGGTTCCTCAATAATAGTGAAAGCTAATTCGCTGCAGGTCACTCTTCACTGGGCCATACATGTCATAGACTTTCATACTATACTTTACAAAGCGGCAATTACTCAGAGCAGATCCAATCACAATGTCAACCACCAGATACTTAGTTTTACTACAAGCGCTGACCGGCAGATCGCCCATGCATGATGGCGGGCTTTTCACACCCAACCGAGTCCGTCACAACCTCATTGGCTGCCACTTTTCAATGGTGGCGTCCAACTTTCGTTTGATGATATGCATACAGAATAATCCAATTCTAGGAAGTTGCACGACAAAGAAAGATTAATATCCTAATATCCCCAACTTTTGTACGAGTGCAGAAGAATTGTCTGCTCGTTTTCGAGTCTCATTGGGGAATTTTCAAACAACTTTTTTCTGCCTTATATTTCCGTTGCCGGCTTGAGAAAGAGCAGGGTTCTGTTTTTCCGAGCTTCCCCCTCCCTAGGCTTGTCGGACAATAACAAGTTTAATTACCTATATTATATTAATATTATAGGATAAGATGGCCGCGACAGCCCACTTCCAGCTCTTTCCTCCGCCCCCTGGAAAACGTCCCACCAACCCATTCCGCAGGCCAAGCAAGAGACAGACGTTTAGAGGCCAAACACCGAGTCCTATCCCATTGGAAAACCTCAAACCCGCGGGCAATACAGAGGCACTACTAATTCAGATCATCGAAGATACCAAAAGCATCCAGCCTCCGCCCATAGCGCATGTCAATATGTCCGGTTCGCCTGAGATTTCTCGCACGCCCGATCCCAGCGAGAACCCTCGCAGCGTTAGCAGGAATGGCACTATTGACAATTTGGAGATCCTACAGTCTACTCAACCGAGAGCTGCTGCGCCAAACGGTGGCAGTAGTGCTATTGCCGTACCGCAAACAACATCTCCTCAATCGACCATATCTCGATCACCGAACACTACTCCTCTAGTAACTATGCGGTCAATATTCCCCCGCTACAACCCTGATCAGCCTCTCAGTCGGCAGGAATATTTCCCTCAGAACGCTGGTCCAAACCAGCAAAGCAACGAGGTCAAATCAGCAGCTCCCGGGGCTGCCGATCTGGATGCAATTTTAGGTCCCAAGACAGTTCCGGCAAGTGTCATGAACTTCCCTGTGGATGTTTTCAGCTATCGTGAAGTCCATTTCTCCTCCGCGGATGAGCTTGAAAGTTTGTGGGAAGCTGCCAACGGTCAGCAATCACAAAATGTACTGAGCACATTCAATCTGCCCATGACACGGTGAGTTAGGCTTCGGTGTACTTCATGTAGAAGAAATCTAACGCTTTCCTCGAAGCACCGATCCGGCCACGTTCGTATTTGGCGATTGTCGGTCCCCATTTTACACTCTGCAAACGTTCTCCGATAATTCACTCGCTATAACCAGAGCTCATCCTCTCAAGCCGAACAGAAAAATACCCGTTATGATGCTTAACCTCGAGGATCGTCGACGTCGTCAAACGCCTAACGATGGTCTAGTCACCGTCATCTTTTCTCAACTGGCTGCCATGCTGGCGGCTGAACAAGCAACAGAACTAACGAGATTGCACCTTTTGGCTTCAACTGAAGCAATGGAAGTTGAGTCAAATGCTGTGAAACGGGCTGCCGCGCAGGAGTCCTGTCGTCTCTTCTGGAATGATGTACACAAACGATATGAGCTGCAACACCCGTCCCTATTAAAGCAGCATGTCCCGACCCCTGTTGGTGATGACGGGATGCCCCTCTCCCGTGTCCAGACGGCGGACCCCGGTACCCTCCACATTACTATATCCAAACCATCGCCGAATGACCTTAGCCATCCACGACCTCCAACTATAATAGTGACAAATCCGATGGCTCCCAACGCTGTGGAGGCCGCAATGACTGCTGCTACTCCCCGGACATCAACTCTTCCCCTTTCCGACAGTGACGAGCCCATCGCATCCCTTGATTTAGGCACAATGTGTCTTTCCATCTCCGCCGGGATGACCGCAACCATAATTCCTTCCTTATACGCAATTGACTCCCTTATTGCAGCAATTCTCGCGGTGGCCGTCTCTGATGAGATGACAAACTCCGTCATGGGAGACATGGAATTGTACGTTCCAGGTCATGATGTCCCGCTACCTCGTCACCAGCACCGATCCTCAATTGCTACCACTGCTACGACAGTACATAGTAAAAGCTATACCGGAAGATTATTCACAACGATAGCAGAGCGTGTGGAGGCAGAACAGGAAGAAAGGCTGATGTCACAGCTCAGATCGAAAGAAGACAACCAAAAGCGGTCTTTTTTCGGAGTCAGAACTGGTTCCAAGTCGAAAAATAAAAAAGTCGTTATTGACGAGATCGACCTGGAAAGGTATGGTCGATACAGAAATGGCTCATCACGCAGAGGGGAGAAGCTGCCATGCCCGATACGACTGGTATTGCGGTTAATGATTTTGACTCTTCAGGTCATTGTCAGGGCTCTGTCTCTAGGAGTTCGATTTTTGGCCTGGCTGCTCATGAATGCAACGAGGTGTGTAACGAGCGAGACACTTTAAGCTCGAAACCATCACCTAAAGGAGAGCTAATGATGTTTCAAGAGAAACATTGGATATGAGTCAATGTCTATGGAATGGCAAAGGCGTTTTCTGGTAAAATGCGGGAGTTGCAGGCTCAGGCTGGGGTTTAATAATAATGGGGTTTTAATGACTTGGGAAACATTTATTCTTCAGGGAAAGCATCATTCCAAATATGGAAGATATCTACTGTACGTGTGTGAACACACACGCTGGTATGTACATACATATATATAATGTGTCTGAGGCACGATTATTATTTAACCACATAGCTGGGTAGTCAATGGCAGGCGCCAACCTCCATATGACAGCACATAATAATATTATTAGTTCTTGTTTAATGCCTTATTCGGGTCCATGAAGGCGAATTTACATATAATACAATTGGGAAAAGCCCGTAGGAAAACCCTTCCAGCCTCATCAGGCCCAAGACCGTCCATCTATAAACCATTAATTGCTTCCACCTCCTCGGTGGTGAGATCTCAGATCTCAACGTCGTCAGCAGTCCCACTTTGCTGAGATAAGTATTAAGATCAGACTCTGATAAAATTAAAAAAAAAAAAAAAATACTACTATCTTTAGTTTGGGATTTGCTAACAATTTCTAGTGTAAGTACTATGTAAGTAGAGTCCAGAGTCAAACAAGGAGATTCCTCATTCCAATGTCTTTGAACCGGCATGGCAGTTATGATAATTAATTCGCCTTATTAGCAGGTCTGCAGTATAGAAACATCCGTCCTGTGACCAGTCGACTTAAGTCATGCTCAGGTTCAGTCTCTCCATATTCATGTTGAAAGTCTGCCTGGTGGGTGGTGAGTTTAATTTACCACCAGACCACCGCCAAAAAGGTACAAATCGATGACTATATAGCTTGTCTGGACCAGGGTCCTGCATCTTACCTTGGGGCGGAATCGTTTTCCATTTCTCGTACCATACGAGCCACATTAATTTGGAGCCTTTGAAGAGCTGGATCAGCTGAGCCGTCTCACCGCCTCCGGCAATTTAAAACGGACTGTCCTTACTACATTTCACATTCCATTATAAACAAAACTACCTTACAATACCTCACAAGTGCTTTCTTAACCAGCACAAATCTAACACGAGCGTACACATTCAATAGAAAGAATCCGGCAGGGTTTCTCAAAATCTTGTATGATATTTGGAAATCTCCTACCTACAGATCATATCGGAAACTTTTATTAATAAATCTTTTCCAGCACTGTCCAAGACATTTCCGAAACAGTGTGCCAACTTCCAAGAAAATGGGAAAGGTCGAATGGCGTTACTCTATCTTCGCCTTCAACGGAGACTGTTGTCGATGTTTAAGAGTTATCCCCGCGAACGAAAAGTGTTATGATTGTCACACCTATGATGATAATGGATGGAAAATCTCATACACTGGATACTACTGTATCCAATGTGTAAGTGATAATCATGACTCATTCTCAAGTGGTTCAATATTCTAGTGCCAGTGTAGGATGCTGACTTTAATACTGTGTTAATGTGTCGCAGTATGAAAAGCGGTGATATTTCCAGAATCGGAATTTTGCAGCAATTCAAACGATCCGTGCCATTTGTAATTGGCTAAGAGATGTTATTGTGAATTCTCACGTATATATAAGGTTTCAAGAGCTTCAACTTGTCAAGTTTCTAAAAAAAACAAGCAAGGTTTCAATTCAACACATCGTCTCTAATAGTTAAGAAATTCGTCCATTTGAGCAATACGATTACTGTTTGATTGTTAGTATACGCCCGTTTTGCTATAGACGTACAGAGATATAAACTCTACTCATTCCACTTTCTTATGCCATGTTACCTTATGTGGTGTTGAAGTTTTCAACCCTGTTGCAGAGTCGATGCCGCTGAAAATGGCGGCAACAATCTGAGATTCGGCGGCCACAACAGCGCTTTCTCAACTTAAGTTGTAACCAACCTCCTCGACATAATCAACATCTTAACCTGTCACTCGACAATTCCTTAAATTTTGGTCCCACGGTTGTACAGATGAATTTGGAGAGGGTTGCAAGACTTTCTCTCCAACCTCGAAGGATATTTGCTAGTGACGTAGATGCCGAAGAGGACGAGGGCCACTTTAGTTGACTTATTACTATAATATAATCTGATTATCAGCCGAGTGGCTAAAAAAGATGTCCGGTGGCACTGAACAAACCTTGTCCAAGAATCCGACTCTTAAGTCGATCGCTTCCGACTCTAGGTCGATCACTTCTGGCCCAAGCTTGGCAAGGGTATTGGTCACTTCTGGTTCTGAATCTTCTGACACATTTGAAGGTCTATCATTTCTGGCTCCGATATGAGGTCTATTATTACCTCCGGTACTTGTACCAGCATTGCCACGATGCGTTTGTAGGAAGACCCTCTTTGCGCCTTGTACTCTTGTTCCTTTGTTTGACGAGGGTAAAAATTGTTGTTAGTCAATCCCGATTGCAGGTTGGCCAGATTATTATTCTGGGTGAACAAAGATGTCTGAATATATAGACACTGAACAAGAGCCAAATTCCAATGACTAGAAATTGTGGATCCCCGTTATTGTTCCCAGTAAAACCTTTAGATAAACTTGATTGCTAGGGATGATTTACAAGGAACAAAAGTCATCAACATAGGGGAATTCCGTGCTCCTATATATACCTATGCCTCCCTTCTGTGGCAGACTTTCATGTAAGGGCACACTCATGCTCCGCCTTGTGTATCCTGCTCCACCTGTGTTAATTGTTATACTATCCACTATGGACACTTCGGTGCTTTCATCTTGTACCATGGGCCAATTTCCTACTCATTTTTATTAAATAACCCGTCTGTGAGCTTGACAGAAACATCCGAATTCAATGATTATTGATTGATTCTTGACCAATCGGAAGTAGGAGAAGGGAGCTATGATACAAGA
This sequence comes from Elaphomyces granulatus, assembly GCA_002240705.1. Taxonomy (NCBI): domain Eukaryota; kingdom Fungi; phylum Ascomycota; class Eurotiomycetes; order Eurotiales; family Elaphomycetaceae; genus Elaphomyces; species Elaphomyces granulatus. The sequence goes on from NPHW01003919.1 coordinate 10,482, forward strand.
GGAGATACTATGATTAGAGCCATTTTGAGGGCTTGGGAGAAGCTAATTTTAGTGTTTTAAAGTTCCCACGTCTTTCCATTGAGGTTATGAGTAATATGTAGCAACTGCAGAGACTAATGGTGAGTTTTATCTTGATATTTCGGATTCACCATACATGTTTCCCTAAGTTACTTAGGCTGCATTTTGCATTCGCCCGCTGAACTAAAATTTATCTAGAAGGGCGATGCAAAAGAAGACTGAGGTAAGTATACACTGGCTTGGCTGGATACTCGCTAACAATGAGATGCAGGAAGATGAAAAGGAGATTGCACAAGCGGCCCGCAGAGACAGCTGGTAATAGATGAAGCTGAATATAATACAACAGCGAAGTTTCAACTACATATTTTAGACGCTTTATGGCAAGGTGAAACTCGTCGGTTGATTGTCGCGCGAAATCAGAGAGGGGATCCGTCTCGATTAACGGCAGAAGGTGATTCTTGATTAGATCATCGATGCCGGTGATCATGATAGCGGGAAGGCGGACAGTGTACGCACCTGTTTTGCAAAGGATTTATTAGCTGCGATACTGACAATATTGAAAACTCTTTTTTCATACCAACGCTCTGGATTCTTGTGTACATTCGTACACCGCCAATAGTATCGAAAAGGTGGAGGTAGAAATGGGCGCATGCCCTGAAGATCCCGTCGGCGGTGCACTTGCCGCTGCCGGGGTTCGTTTTTCTAGCGGCCATCACAGCTCCTCAATCAGAATTCCATTATTCCTGTCATGTCACCCGATATACCTTCATACTGGCCGCGTTGGTCAGCTCGCTAAGCACCGCGAACACCTTGAGTGTTTCCACGAGGTTCATCGTTCCTATCCCCATCATGTCGCGCTTCCCATTTGGTTGACTATAAGGCTGTACACGTCCATATCCACGCCGGCGCCCGCGTCCTCGTCGTCGTGGTTCTTCTTGCACTCTCTCAAACGCTGATGGCTCTCGACGAGTGGACGTATCTTGTCTTGTTGTTTGTTGTGATGTTGGAATGTTAGTAGCGCCTGCTGGGCGTCCACGGCCTGATTCCACAACACGAGGTTCCAGAACAATCAAGGTCTTCAAGGCGATAGAGATACCATTGCTCGTGGAACTGGTCAAGTGATAAAGACTGTTGCATATCAACGCATTCCTTAATGATGTGGATACACGGAGTTTGCTTCGTGTTTCCAGAACATAGGGGAGGGACCTCTTCTTTACCGCGTCCTAGCGATAGATAGCGGCCATGGATGCTGAATACCTTCCGGAGTGCATGTTGAGATGCTTTAGTAAGAACATCGCTAACTAAGAAATATTTTCAGCATACTGGTCGGTTTATTGATTCGCTCCTGATTAAGAGCCTTCTTGAACAGCTCGTGTTGGTGAGTAACAGTCCGCTCGAAGGATTTTATTACGGTGAGAAGGTCAGCCACCGAGGCATACAGTGAGATCCTTTACCACATGAAGTTGATCGCATATCTAAATGAAGATAAATGTCTGCATAGCGGTGGAGGGTGCTGCGTATCTTCATCAAGCCACTCCTTCTCAATGTATGCAATCAGTGGGCGGAAAATCTCGTCGTTATACTGATCTTTGAAATCATCCCATGCTTCTAGCATCCGTGCCCGTGTCTTAGCATTTACAACCTTCCACCACAGACCGAGCATCTCCTTCCACTTTCTATCGACCTGACGTCGGAATTCGGCAACAGCTTCTTTATCATTGGGATCTGGTGCCTCTTCTACTGTATCAAGCAACTCCCGAAGAAGCGGACGGGCTTTCGGGAGGATATTTTTATTGACTTGCCAAATACACAGCATAGAATCAGCTGTTGGGAACACATCCTCTATCGCTCTGATCAATGCTCGCCGCTCGGTCCTTGCCGGTCATAATTGTCTGGGGTAACCAATCAGGGTTTAGATCCCTTTTTACATGTGGGCCCGTCGCATGACGAGTGCACGGTCCATTTGACGAACCACCTTGGGAGATCGCGTGACCGCCAAGAAAACCATTATTATGTAGGGAATCGGGGATGTATGATATCGTAAGAATTTAAAGGAATGTCTACATGCAGGCCTATGCTTACTAGCCTACTCAAAAGTCATAACTACATATCATACATGGCGACGAAGTCAGTCGAAGGTGTTCTTCCTGAGAGGTATGTTTGGTATTGGCCATCTATTTTCAAACATTGACGTAATAATCTAGCTTTTTCAAGAGTGGTCAATTCTCTGACCTTACCCTGAATTGCAATTCGAGAATCTTCAAGGTACATCGCTGCATTGTCTGTCAGCAGTGCCCGTTCTTCTATAAAGCTCTGATTGGAGAATTTAAAGTATGCAAATCCTGGTACGGTTCGAGATTGTTACGTTCTAACCTCTTCTAGGAAGCCTCTTCTCAGACAATAGACCTTCATGATGATGATCCGTGCATCCTCGAGAAGATGCTACATTATCTGTATGAGGGGAACTATGAAGATAGCATATCCGAGCCGATTGAGACGGGCAACACACCTACTCCTTCCAGTAGTTCAGATGAGACGCCAGCGCATATACACGCTCGAGTATATCACATTGGCGATAAATACGGGATAACAGGACTAGTGGATCTTGCAAAGAGAAAGTTTGTTAAATCGGCTCTTCAGCAGAATTTACAAGACGTCAACTTTATTTCCGTTATTGCATTAGTTTATAGTACATCTTGTCCCGGTAACTCTGACTTACGAGGTGTTCTAACTCGATACGCACGTGAGCGCATTCGTTCTCTCAAAGGTCGGCCCGAGTTCCTTGAAGTCCTGAAAGCTCACCCCGATTTTGCATTTGAATTCTCGCAGATAATAATGGAGAAATTCACTAACGTTGAAGTAAGAATAATCTTTCTCATCCAACTCCTATAGCCCAAACTTACTTTTAGTGATAAATAGGCTAGTGTGTTAGATTTTGACCCGGCGTATTATTGCCATGAATATGAATATGAGTGTGATTACTAAAGCTTCTTTACTTCCTAACTGTCGTCTATTATTACGGTCTATATCAATTGAAGTGCACGCAGTGCCCTAGAACGGTCAGGCATGTTAGGTAGCTATATCTGTAATTACGGGGCATTCAAGATGAGTGAGAAGTTGGGGATTTACGCCGCAGTTATGTGAGTGCATGCAAGTTCATTGTTTGATTCATTTTGGGGGGGGGGGGGGTTT
>NPHW01003928.1:0-31802 GCA_002240705.1 Elaphomyces granulatus
CTGTTGCATTTTGGCATTTAAAATGTGACCGTAGTGCAGAATCCATCATGTTTTTGCTCCCGGAATTTGGAGTTTTGGGCTCAGACCCAGGGCTCGGGTTCCGCCCGGCAGAAAGTGGGTCTGAGCTGACTGAGACAAGCCTAGCCTAAGTACCTTTTGTCTTCATGCTCCTTGTTTTGACTCTTTTTGTCCTTACACTCTGCTCTCCTTTTCCGGTGTTTCTTCATCCACACTTGAGCCAGAACATTGCTCTCCTTTTCCGACGTTTCTTCCACCAGGCTTTGCTATCCTTTTGCTGTTTTATACTACCGAATTGCTCCTACAAGATGGTAATATGCTCTTAGGTTTTTTTACTACTTCGCTAACAATATTTATTTTTTAGACTGAAGTCTTGCACGTACTTGCATACGATACGTACAACTATTGGCCCTCCGATAGCGAAAAATTCCCACCTGCCAGCAAGCTGTTGGAATCTGCGCTCAAGACTTTTACGATGGGTCAAATGAATGACGGGGAACTGCTAACGGCCAATCCTGCCGGACATTCCTTAATCGACAAATTCGAGGGGATTCTAAAAGACAACCAATATATAAAAGAGCAACTAGCAGTCATGAACAGTAAGATTCGCAGCCAGGACAATTAAATTCGCAGCCAGGACAGAAGGATTGACGATCTTACCCGAGCATCTAAGGACCTAAGAGCAATAAGAAACAGGTTCCTGGATCAATATCGTATAGATAAACAAGGTGTCCCTTTTGAATGTGTGAAGTCATCCATCCTCGCTGGTAATCGGGCTGCGCATGACCCGGACATCATCTTTGACGCCCTCATGTATGTCAAAGGACATAGGTCAGATGTCGATACATTCGTATCACTATACGGCGTCATCCCGGAAAAGGCCCTTGAGATCAGTAAGTATTCCCAACCTCTAAACCATGAACCTTACACTAATTTAATTAGGAGACGAAGGGCGTAACTATATAATCACAGCCTTAGAAAAGTTTGCAAAGAAAGAGTCGGACAAGGACATCACCGTGACCCCGAACGTCAACAAGAAATTCCTTGAACTTATCCGCCTCGTAAATGCCAGTGCTGCCGCGGATCTTCCTTCAAGTGCTGACCCAGAGACGCCCATCGGGAAGGCGTATTTTGCATTCTTCGGCGCAGTGATGGAGTTGGATTGAGTACTTGATTGTTGCTTTTAAGCGGTCATCGATGCGGCGCAAATTGAGTGAATGGTTTTCTTATTCTTTTTCCTTAGGTGTTCGCCGGCATTGTTATGTGCAACACATGTTGACCATGTAACTTGACCTCCAACTGTCTCCCTCTGAATGTATGTTGGCCTGTCAAAGGTCCTATTGATACTGGATTATAGTGACTAATAGAGGATGGTACCGTGGAGATCTCTTTTTGGGTAGGAGTGAGTCCGAGTGACATACCCAGTCCGAATATTTTCCAAAGCACTCGACTGCCAAATACCCCATGTGCAGAGTGACAATACCCCATACTTGAGGGCAGTACAGCAGCTGGCCGCTGGCTATGGGCTGGAGAACCAACTGCTACCTGGAGGTCAGGGACCCCCGACCAAAAGTTGGCGACGACTTGGCCGTCTACAGTCATGCATGACACCTCGTTTTGTGTCAGGTCTGTGTACAAGACATAACCCGTGATTGAGGGCGTCCATGGTGGGAATGGCTGTGGGCCCTACCTAGTAGTACGCTTGCCATCGTCCGCGACTGCGACTTGTAGTCAGCACGAAACCAGGGACATTCGCCTCGACACTCCCATTTCAAATCCTGCCTTTCGGTACAGGTCTAGTATGTACCCGAGTTTCTAAATGTCAAACTTTGCTGGGGAAAACGGCCAAAAATCGACCTTTCGGATTATTTCTTGAAAATAGCGCACAACTATGGCTGAATACCCTCAAAACATAGTTTTCTGGGATGCGGGGTAACTCTAGATTACACCATCCAATGTTCAAAAAGAATTGACCTTTCCTACACCACCTAATACTTCGCCCTGTTCGCAGGTGCAGGTTTCAGATGTCCGCACTGCCGAAGCTCTCGCAGAATTGTATGATATGTTACAAGCAAGCTAGCTGGATAATTATCATTCCATTTTTTCCAGTAAGATATTCCGCTAATATTATAATGTATGAAGATCACCACTCGCACCCCCTTCGTCACCAAGTTTAAATCGTCCTACAAAAAGAAAATGCGGCGGTCGCATGCTGGGAGTAACACAAGATGCCCCTAAAAAGACAAAATATACACGCCCTGGGCACAGAAATTTTATACTCTCAGATCACGAGGAGGAACGGCTTGACAAGTATATAGCTGCGATAAAAGGGGTACGTGTTGACGGTAAAGGGCTGGGTTCTTTGCCAGATGTATTACGGCTTATTTCTCGATCTCACAATCACGCGCGTCTTCGAACAAATCTTATGCAGGCTATTCAAGAGGATGAGGTTATAGGAGAGCTGTTTCCAGGCGCAATTTCAACGGACAAGGTTGAAAACCAATACAAGATTAATGTGGCGATTGGTGTGGAAAGGCTAGCCACAATACGGCAAATTTGTGTCCAATCTAGTGGCGATATCGTTATCTGTTTGGGTTATGAGGTCTTCACCCGGTATAAGAGGTCTCTTTGCGATTGTAGCGTTTTGCATGGTGCTTCAGCTGCTTGTCTGGCTGAAGATCACAAAGTCTCAGGAAGCCAGAAGAATATAGCTTTTTCGCCGTTCATAAGGCGCCTCGAGCAGCGCGACCTAGTTTCTGAAGAGCCTTGTCGGGTGGACATCTTAAGCGCTGTATGATATATTTTACTGCCCGAGATAAGTCTGAGGAGATCAGGTGGGCCATATAGAATAAAATCACTGAAAACTCACTGAACAAGCACCTTTTGCTCAACTGACATGAGAATTACGCCATTCAAAAGACGCTGATATAGAGATTTATAATATCAAGTACAATAACATTTAATATTACGGTATTACCTGTTTTAGACTTCTCTAAATGGCCACACGCTTATATTAAGCTGATTCATTCATAGTTCATGAAAGAAGCCCTGGAAGAAACGATTCAGATTCATTGAATGAGATATTATGTTAGCTTCAATTCATTCGTTGTTTTAAGGGTTGATTCAACGTTCAAATTCTAGCCCTAAGAAGATATATTATTAATATTATTAATAATTATCTACAGCCACACTAATAGACCTATTCTTGCTCAACAATTTGCCCATTATCATTGATAATAATCTCCTCCTCGTCGTCGGCTTCTACTAATATACCCCAGCTTCGCAAACACAGCACATACCGCACGTTCTCACTCGATATCTTGGTTCGTTTCTTGGCAATCAAGTTGCCAGCAACACTGAACACACGTTCAGATGGAGCAGATGTGGCAGGAATTGCACTGTAATCTCGCGCCATTTGTGAGATTACAGGGAAATCGTAGGCTTTGCTCTGCATGTATGCACGCTGCTCATCCAAAGTGCTATGCAGGGCTCTCGGAACCATCGATCGATCTCAGTATTCACGACACTCGGTACGACACTCTGTTGCTATGCCATATGTTCTGGAAAGTCATGGAATGGGTTGACCCTTAGGTGAAATTCCTATGTACAATATCCAACAAAGGGTTGGTTTTATATACGTCCATTCTTAGGACCCAGGATCTCAAATGTTGATATGTGCACAAAAGACAGCCGTACGTCCGCGTAAGGGAAGGGTCGGACTGATGCAAGGCTGTCAAAATTTGTCAATTTGATTTGGCCTATGATATTTCCAATATAGAGCTGTCTTATTATTTCTTCTGCTTTATATTCTACCTCTTACCGGCGTCATCGATGACGACTCGAGTGTGTAGATACAGTCTACAGATGGTTCATGATTATGGCCTGCCTGCCGGACCTGCAATGTACGAATCAAATGTGTTACAATAGTGAAAGGGGCACTGACTACCTACGACTCAATTCTGAAGATTCCAGACGATAGACCTGCCACGGAGCCGGAAGCTGCGCATCTGCCAAATGAAGCTATAGCTATCCACTACAAATTCCCCCTACGCCTACTGGACAAAGCTATGATACAAATAGTTTTAGTCCCAGCAGGCAGATTATAATTTTTCTGGAAGAATGAGTTTTTACTATTTAGGCTCGAGAAGTCGATCCAACCATGATGTAACAACCTTGGAGCGAGTTGTATGTACAGGATTTGAAGGTTCCATGAATGGATGAGATTGGCAATACCTCTTTCTTGGAAAATGTTGTTCCTATTAGTTAGTTACTATTGTATTAGTACTACTGCACCTTGATGTCAGTGAACATTTCCTGCAGCAGCACAAATAATGACCAAGCCTGACAGGGTATCAAAATCATATTTGACCATTGAGCCTTTGACCGTCCTCCCCATGGGGCCTATTTATATTACAAATGTTACCTATGCCGATTGTGGTAGAGATAAGAGCATTTTCTACATTCCTATGTAATTAAACGCTACTCGTCTTGTCTCAGTCAGCTCAGACCCTCCAACGACTCCTCTATTATTGATCATATCGTACTCACATATTCACATGATTGTGGTTCGAGACGATATCGATGATGATTAAACTATGTTTCGAAAACTCGCCTTTATTCCAGTTATCAATGGACCGGCTCCAGAACGCTCTGAAGCAGATAAATGATGGCTACAAATCCTGGATACGTCTTCCTCGACATTCAACCATCCAAATCACCCCCCCAGAAGGGAGGTTCAATTATTCTTAGTCTCAAACTCCTTCGCACATCCCGAAGACCGCATCCTCAGACGATACAAGTCGGACGGTTTCAGCAAAACGCTTGACGTATACCTATTCTATCCACACGAACAAACATTGGTTGAAATTTTTATCAAGGCGGCTAAGTTATTGATGATGAAAAAAAAAGCTGTTATTCCTCTTGGGGGAAATTACTGAGATCTTGGGTATCCATGATGGCAGGTTATCTTGAGGTCAACAATGATATTTTCGATAGCTCTACGGATGAGCAACCGGTGGAATGGTCGGATACGCAAGGCCGGGTTTAGTCCTCTGCGATCGATCAGCAAATCGGCCAAACGCCTTGGTTCAGGAAAGGAATTGCCAGTCGGTATGAGAGGAAACACTTTCCTTCCACCATTACACCTTCTCACAATGCTAATTGTCCGAGGCAGAGCTTGATCGTTAATCCGAGGGATCCCTCGTCGAATAGAGCCAATATTATTCCTATTGAGCCAACGACTAATAATAAGAATGGAGCCTGTCGCTCCAAGATCTCTGCTTGGGCCGCGTTGGCCTTTCTCGCGACACTGTTGGGCATCGGGTACGAGCAAAGATCCTGAAGCGACAGGCTCCATCCTTTCTTATCACTAACCATTATCAATTTTGGCTCAATAGGAATCTATTGAGCGAGCCGCGTAGCGGCGTAGGATCCCTCGGATTGACGATCAAGCTGCCCAGGACAATTGAATTGCGGAAAGATGCTGTGAAATAGATATGGAAAGCCTCAAATGGAATTTCATGTTATTGCATGATAGCTAGCATCCATGTTGTGTACAAAGTTGAGTTGTTCTCTGGAAAAACTTCCTGTGTCCCTCCTTGGAAATCCTCTTCTACATATCTGCTGTTTTGTTGGGGACATTGCCCATGAGGCCTTAGGACTAGTTGACAGATGCTATGTCGGTGGCTTGAGAGGTGGAAGGTACATATGTATAACAAGATTATAAGAGAAAGAGAGCATGAGAGATTGTGAGAGATGGCATGTGATCTCTCCATCAATATTACATCCGTGATATTACCCATATGGATAATGTACAGCATGTACTGTAATTCCTCTCATGAAACTACATTTATGTAAATCATTAATTAGGAGCAGGGGAATTTTATGCGAAGCCAATCTAGTTCAACTGCGAAGCAGCATAATCGACACAAGCTCTTGTGCAATAACAGTATCAAGAGTTTCTCAGTTCTGGACCCTGACTTTCAATACGATGGACCCTAGGTCAACTCTATCATTTGCAATCTCCTGGTCCACTTTCCACTAAACGAATATCATCAATACAACTTCGAACCTACTTCTGCCAGGCTCCAGCCAAAGCCTCTACTCCCACCGCAACTTGGACAAGCGAATACAGAGACTCCTTGCTGAAAGATTCATGCTTCTTCCCAGTACATACACCAAGGATCTAATCCACTGTTACTGTAGAGCTATCATGATTGCTAACTTGCAAATGATTTAACAGATACAATGCCCCGCGGCAAAACAGTCTTGGATCCATCTGGCCAGTCATCTATTTCATCGAACATGGATGCTTCCTGCCGGAGATGTCATCAAACCGGCAAATTTGAAGGAACACCAGAAACTGATAGGACAGAGTAGAGACAAGATATCGAGTCTGAGGCAGCCTTGAGCTCTCAGTGCCAAATAATAGAGGACCGGAATTAAATCGTCTTGAATATATTTCCCATTTTAGAGGGAACGAAGCCTCTTATACATAGAACGAAGTCATGACGACCCTTAAGTCATCGACCCCCAACGGGGTTTCAACAGAAGAGCTAATAGCATCGAACTGAACCAACTGGTTCGTGAAGCCTTGAAGACTTCGATTGTCGTTCCACTGCCCTGGTTCTACCTAGGTACCGATGTTTTTATGGAAGTATGGCCAGATAATCCCGATGCTGGAAGGAGACAAGGACTATATATGGGCTGTCTTGATGCTTGTGTCATCCAAGCACTCCAGTCATATGGCCAAGCAACTCCGGTATCCGATCACAAGGCTTACACCATCACGGCAACCTACCACAGAGGAGATATCCTGGAGTTGTACTCAGTACACCACGAAGCCGGTTGGATCTAAATCTTCTGTCCAATGCCATATGACTCGTATTGCCCTATTTGGAAGATTCAGATCTAACCAGCTCCGTCGGGCATATCTGAGTACAATTCTCTTGGTAAGTCGCCGCGATGTATGGCCTTGTGATCGAAGCCTACCGGAGACTGTTGCCAGGCCATATAACTGAAGGGCTTGCATGGCACGAGCACCAAGACAGCCCATGTAGTGCTTGTCGCTTTCCAGCATCGGGATTATCTGGCCATACTTCCACAAAAAGAAAAATCGGTAGAACCGGGGTAGCGGAACGAGCAGAAGGGACAATAGAAGACTTCAAGGTTTCACGGACCAGTCAGTTCACTGGGAGTTCCCTGGTATTAGCTCCTCTGTAGAAACTCCGTTGGTGGTCGATAACTTCAGGGTCGCTATCGATTCGTTCTTTAAGGGGCTCTAATTTGTCGAACTTGATACCTGTTGCGAGGCGTGTATCATAAGTTCCCTCTAAAATTCAAGACGATTTCATCCCGCCGCTGCTAGGGCACCTCTATTATTTGGCACCAGCTGAAGGCTGCATCAGACTGTCAGACTCGCCTACCCTGTCATATCACTTCCTGGAGTTCCTCCAAATTCGCATCTCCGCTGAATCTATGCGGGAAGCATCTATGTTCGATGAGATCATCCTCAAAGGGCTGGTCAGATGGATCCAAGGCTGTTTTGCCGCGAGGCATTGTATCTGTGTACTAAATCATTTGCAAGTTAGCAATCATGATATGTAGCTCTATGGCTGGCTCTCACCCTTGCTGGTAAATAAAGTCGTTGTAAAGTATTGCTTTGCTCGAATTGTCCGTGTTCTCTTGCATTATTTATACGGGGGATTGTCTGCCTTTTACAGACAAATCCCTAAGATGAAGGATCTTTCCAGAATCTGCGATTCATGGCCTGAGTGTTGAGGCTAGATAAAATAATTGGACTGGCCGCGTTAAACTTATTATAGTATAGCGTTCTCATCAGGGGCAGCTCGGTTAGCGTAACTACCTTAGTCAGCCACACACAAGGAAATCTCGCTAATAACACTTCAAAATTTCCACGATCTTAAACGAACGGCTTCGACTTTCACAACTTGTGGACACGCCCACGCCTACGACTTCGTCTTGATCGCGCATCTCCGCCAAGATGAAGCTCAATATCTCCTACCCAGCTAATGGATCGCAAAAGTTGATAGAGGTCGACGATGAACGCAGGCTCCGTGCGTTCATGGAGAAGCGAATGGGAACCGAAGTCAGCAGCACTCTTTTCACTACCTTCCAGGCAGCACATGGCTTCAAATCTATGAACGACGATACTAATTCGGGGCTTGTATGTTGCAGGTTCCTGGTGATACCCTTGGCGATGAATACAAGGGGTATTTGTTCAAGATCACTGGTGGCAATGACAAACAAGGTGTGATTGGTTTTTTGATGTCTATGTTTCGGGAGTTAGACCATAGCTGACTTGTAGGAAGGTTTCCCAATGAAGCAGGGTGGTATGTCTTGCAATAAAGAACTGCTGTTCGTTTGGTCTTAAAGCTGATTTCTGACAGTTCTCCTACCCAACCGTGTTAAACTACTTCTTAGTGACGGTCATAGGTAAACGCGGCTTAACAACAACTGGTCCCCTCTTTCCAGGCGACAATAACTAACTCCTTTTCTCAGCTGCTATCGCGCCCGCCGGACAGGAGAGAGAAGGCGCAAGAGTGTCCGTGGAGGTAATCTAAAACCTGTACCGGTCTACAATTTTATGCGTTCCTGACATATTCGCTCTTTTACAGCCATCACCGGTCTTGACCTGGCCGTTCTTGCTCTCAGCATTGTCAAGCAGGGTGACAATGAGCTTCCTGGTTTGACTGATGTTGTTAACCCTAAGAGACTCGGCCCCAAACGTGCTACTAAAATCCGACGATTCTTCGGCCTCGACAAGAAGGATGACGTTCGGAAATTCGTTATTCGGCGCACCGTCACCCGGGAGGGCAAGAAGGATTACACCAAAGCCCCCAAAATTCAACGTTTAGTCACTCCCCAACGTCTCCAACGCAAGCGCCACAGGATTGCTCTCAAGCGTCGCCGTGCCGAATCTGCCAAGGAAGCAGCGTAAGCATTCTTTTACTTTCTCTTTCTAGAGTTTCGCTTCAATTGTTGGATACTAATCGCTATTCACGGCAGCAACGAATATGCGAAAATACTAGCTTCTCGTGTCCAAGAGGAGAAGGCGAAACGTACCGAGCTCCGCAAGCGGAGGGCATCCTCAATGAAAAAGTAAATGTTTATTGAAAGGGAAGGGGGTCTAATTTCGCATTTTGGCTCTTCGGCAACGGCGAAGAGCCTCTTCAATCATGGGGTTTGAACTTGTGCAACTAGGGAAGGACTTGTGCAACCAGGGAAGGAAATATGGGGGTTGTGTCCTTTTTTTTTCATCATGATTATGTGCTTGAAAAGAAGGAAAGCTAAGGGGATGAATGACGTTTAAACTTTCAAAGCTTATCATCCATTCACTGAGAGACATCTTGAATGACACTAGTTTTCTCTCATATCAATTCTGCAGCATATCTGTAGTTCCCTCTATTTAGGAACACACTTAAATCACGAGGCTGGGTGGAAGTCTTACATAATCGCCTATGATAGGAACTCGCGAGTAAGAGTGTTTTGATTAACATAAACAAATTTCCCTAGTTCTTCCCTATATCGTACCTAGTCGATGTTACACTGTTCCAAACAATCTTCTTTCCCCCTCATATCATGTGTCATAGATCCAAAGGAAAGAGGATATAGAATTTGTAACATGTATGCTATACAAAAGAAACTCTAGTTTGCGAACCACATTAGTTCGCCTTTTGAACCGACCCGATCATTAGACCCATGAACAAACAAAACAGATGCAATAAAAGGAATATATCAAAATATTGAAAACAAAGGTTGCCGCCGTATCGATACTTGCACATCAATCAGCGAAGCATACCAAAGAAGCCTCTTTTTCTTTTATAAATTATTATATTTTTACTGTGTAATCAGTTTCCCTTTGCTCTCCTGAAATTTAGCCTAGCCTAAGCCACGGTATGGGAAAATAGGAAGCTGACTGATTCGCCGTTATGCGTTCGCCTACAAGCCTCAGCAAGTGTAGGGCTAATATCAATGGTCTCGATCTTCTGACAGAGTTCCTTCTTCTCTTTATGTGGTACCGTGTTAGTGACAACGATTCGGTTCAGACAGCTGTTATTGAGGTTCTCAATGGCCTTTCCAGAGAGAATTCCATGGGTCACAATTGCAACGACCTGTTGTGCTCCGTGTTGCATGATTGTATCAGCTGCCATGACGAGAGTGCCACATGTGTCAGCCATGTCATCAACGATGATGGCGACCTTGTCCTTGACGTTTCCAACCAGGACCATCTTAGAGACCTCATTTGGACGTGCACGCTCCTTGTGGATGAGAGCAAATTGTAAATCAAGGCGGTCGGCCATGGCCGTTGCTCTGTTGACCAATTGTCAGTGAAGAAATGCCCGAATGCTTCGGCAACAGTCTCACCTCTTGGCACCACCAGCATCCGGACTGACAATGACACAATTCCGGACATCTAGGTTCTCCCGGATCCATTTTAGCATGCTCGGCTCTGCATATAGGTTATCAACAGGGACGTTAAAGAATCCCTGGATTTGGCTGGCATGTAGATCCATTGTGATAACGTGATTGCAACCAGCTGCCTGCAGCATATTCGCCAAAAGTTTGGCAGTAATTGGCGCACGACTTTTATCCTTCTTATCCTGACGGGCGTAGGGGAAATTGGGAATAACGGCTGTGATACGTCTGGCTGAAGCAGTCTTGCAAGCGTTGATCATGATAAGCAGTTCCATGAGTCCGTCATTAATATCATTAGGGCGGGTAGATTGTAGAATAAAAACTGTAAGAATTGGAAAGAGAGGTCAGTAATCATACCGAACAAAGTCATGACCACAAGGAGCAATCGAAGCAAGAGTCATTACCATCTTCATCACGCACACTCTCTCCGATCGTTACACTAGTTTCTTGGTTTGAATACTGCAGGACCATAATCTTCGTCAACTCAATACCCAGTCTATATCCACGGTCAGGTAAGTGACACAAGGAGAATAAGAAACCAGCAAGGGTAGGAAATGGTAATATGTAGGGAGTGGCTTGTCCAGGTTCAAAGTGGGATGAAAAGGCTAAAATATATATAGAGAGAGAGAAACGAGAGGCTATTCTTAACATGATAAAGAAAGCAACCTCGTAGATATAGGGAGCCATACCTATCCGCAACAAGTTTTGCAAGCTCAGGATGACTGTTCCCAGTTAAGAGTTTGATGGAGTTAGCAGCCATGTCTCCAATTAGCCAGCACTTCAATTCGAGCCGTAATCTTTCAGAGATCCGGATTGTTGCACTACACTGTACAGAGAAAGAAAAAAGCACAAAGGCGTGGATACAAGCTTCAAGAAAATAGGAAGGTCCTGTTTTTGCCCCGCGGCAGAAAAGATAAGACTCACCGCCTTTGAGTACATATGTAGAGAACAATTGCTAATCAGTTTTGCATTTCAGTTTGGCTAACTAAATACACAGTAGAAAGAAAGGGGAAAAGAAAATAGATCAGAAGAAAACAAGAAAAATGACGAAAAGAAACGCCCAAGGGGTCGCTGCGGCACTGTAGAGAGATGACCTGCATTTCACCCACTCCAGTGTTCTCAACGAAACCCTTGGACAAATCAGACCCAGTATCTCTATTTGCTTCTTCACATTAACCCCAGAAGTCAGCGTCGAAGATCTAGAAAGCACACATCCTGCCAAGCATCCCCGTCCCGCCAAATGCAAACAAAGCTTCATTCTGAATAGTACAATCCGGCTAGAAATTTCAAGCGCCACCACATGCTTGGACATCATAAGGGATGAATGGCTGTTGGCCACTGATTTTGAAGCTCCTTGTTTTTAAGCGAATCCAAAATATTCGCTGCCAGCAGTCATTGCAATATACAAGCGCTGCCTGAGAATATCATAGGTCTCATATTCCGGCAGATCAAGCTCTAAGGCATATCATTAGTGGGTGGTCCCTCTCCTTGTTTTTTAAAGAGAGTGAGATAGGGGGTTGGATGACAGGTCAACATGAATTTGTAGAAAAGAGTGGACACTCACGGTTGAAACAAGTATGTGAACTTGGAAGGCGGTCCTTGTTGCCATAGTCGCGATGGATATTAAACTTGCTGAAACCATTCATACCCTCAAGTTCCTTGAAACCATTCAGTGGCACCTTGCTTGTGCCAGTCACAAATTGAAGCAACTTGGCACGTTCTTCCTTGTCAAAGGATCGAACAGCACGCCAGAACCATTGAATTTGCGGTGATGAAGCCGAGTAGTTATGGTACTCAGTGTTGTTCTTCCAATCATCAACGTCAATATCAGGCAGGCCGGATATCAACAACTCTAGCTCCTGCTCATTGAAAATAGAGATCAGGTCAGGCGAGATGATATCATGAAAACCTGAAAGGGTCATTAGCAAATGTTGACGAGAGTCCTGCATGAATCACTAACCTTTCAGAAAGTTATCTAGCTGGTCTTTGATAGAACCCACTAAGCGATGGTCTACCACGCGTTGGATAAATTCCTCCTTGTTTTCTTGTGTGACTGGAATATTCCGACCGTTCTCGACAAGGTCCACAATCTGCTTCTCCCCAAAGGCGTCATCTTCAACAGCAAAGGTCTCAGTGATAATGTCCGTGATGTCATTCTCAAGCATCCATAGGAGAGACTTATAATAGTCGAGGTCGAGGGTTTCCATGTCCTTTATAGATACTGACTTTCCGAGAATGCGCTTGTAAACGGCCCTGCTAAAGTGACAGTCGAGGACACGACCTTCGTATAATGCCTTGCCAATTATCCGACCAACAAATTTAAAAAACATCAAATGCTCAGAGTTGATACCACTATGACGATTCGGATGGAATGTGGTCCTGTCAGCAGCAACTTGCTTAAATAAGGCATAACCCGGGTTGAACATTCCACGAGCAAGAACTTGAAACCATTCCCTAGTTACGCCTCCGGCATCTACCCCCTCTTCTCCATGGAATCGAATGCTTAATTTGCCATACTTGACCTCTTCGGCTGACTTGAAGTAGAGAGATTTGAACGAATCTAGGAACACTTGGTCCCTTCTGACAGAAAGCTGCAAGGGAGGATGAGGATGCCTGGTCTCAGTACCCCTAGCGTGGATACGTCGAGTGAAGTAGTTGCGTTTGTTGTCAAACTCTAAAACTTTCGGGTTTTTGACGAGGAGAGAAAAGGTGCCGCTCATGAGTCTTGGGTTTTGGCGTACAAGTTCATTGAGTATCTTGCGGTGATCTTCCGTGAATTTGAAGAATAGATTTTCCATGCTCGACCCAGTATCAGGCGGCGGGCTCGAAACCGAATATTCCCTGCCACGTCTAGATAGTGGTGCATCCTTTAAGGTCGTGTTCTTGCAGACCACCATGAGAGCCTCAATAAGAGGAAGGAGTGTTGTAGCTACGTTCAGCATATTTTCCTTTTGGCGAATGACGGTCAAGCATTCACTTAGCTTGACCCATAGGGGACCAAATGTGGAGCTTTCATACAAGGTCTTTAAGACATCCTCTTTGGGAGTAGATTCAGGCTCAGCACCCTTGACTTTATCAGCTCGGTTGGGGTCGAACAGGTAGTCAAGAGCAGTAAGGACACGGAGCAATTTAGCTTGGTCCGAAGAAGCGGGAGAGAACTTAGAAAGGGCCAGGCCTTGCATGTCGGTTCCCGACTTTGCGTTATGAATATGGGGCAGGAGGTCGTCAAGGTCCGCCAGAATCGCTTCACTTAGTCGTTGGGCCTGTGCGATTAACTCCTTGCCGATGACATCCTTGGCTCCTGGAATGGCGGAAAGGTTATTGATCGTTGACAAGGTATCTCTGAAAGTTTTTCCATTGCACTCTCTAGCTGCCAAGATACGGACGACAAGTCGCAAGTTGTGCTCTGGGACTACAGGAGGTTCGATTGCCTTCTTCTTTGGCTTATCTTCAACAACAGCCGGTTTTGGAGTGCTGGCTTCCTCATTCGCAGCAGGCTCCCTTTCGTCGCCCATATCAGGTTGTTCAGCTATTTCAGATTCCAAACTTTGCGGGACGTCTTCAAGGGGGGCCGCTTCTGCCATCGTCGTATCTTGTTCAACGGTTGGGTTCTCCGTTGTTTCCATTGGCTCGGCATGATGCTGGTCCTCAGCAAGCGTGTCGACAATCGGACGCTCTGGCTCCTTACCCTTTGTGTCTTCCTGCTTTTCTTTCTCGCGTCTAAGAAGTAGTGTGAGTGGTTGTGTGATGCTACTCAAGAGTGTAGAAAGCTGTTCCATGCAATTTGGACTTTCCATGATCAATTTGCGGTCCAGTAGAGAGAAAAGGGCGTTCAAGGCAAATTTATTTGCCCGGTTCTCCTTCCCCTTGCCTTTACGGAAGGCTTTCAGCTTGAGTGCTGACACAGAGTCATGTTCCGTAAGGAAGAACCATGCAATGTGTGGGTTGTAATTTGTCAAGAAATGTAAGGTGCCAAGGCATTGCTGCACTATCATGAGTGGTGTCACATCACTGTTAGCACTAGGAATACCCTGGAAGGATAGAGTTCTTTTGAGTGCCTGTGGGGGTTTCTGTGCTGCTGGTGATTTAGCACGGAGCGACAGATGTGCAAAGCTACGTTCGATAGCTGTGACATCTGCACTTCCATCCTGAAGGATAGAAAGGAGAAGACTGATAACCTCCATCCGATTCTGGCGGTTTTCACAGACGTTGTGAAGTATATCATTTAATTGGTGGCGGGCGTTACCTTGGAGAGGCATAAACATTAAGCGAAGCAATGTGGCAACTCCGGCCTTGTCTAGCATCTGAACAATTTGACGACGCTGAGGCTTCTTTGTATCTTGATGATCATGCATCTGCTCATCTCTTTGCCTTTGGTCCATGCGTCCGACATCACCAAATTGTCCTAATCTGCGACCAGTAAGAGCACGAGCCTCTGATACAAACTCTGGGCCTAAAGAAGCAAGGATTTCTTCAGGTTGGTCAGCGAGAACGGCTTGTCGTAAAGAGGGGTCGAGAGTTGCGATAAAACTAGCAGGGTCCATATCTTCTGCATGTGCAGGAGCACCACTTCCTGCTGCTTGTCTGCGCGCGTTTTCACGCTCTCGCCGGCGACGTGCTACTGCTTCCTGCTGAAGCAACTCCTCACGGATCTCAGGCGGTAGTGCTTCGAGGAATTCTTGACTAATCTCGGTGGGCTCCTCTCCGGATGCAACAGCTTGTGAGCGTTGTTCTGCAAGCTGCTGCATAATAACCTCTTCCCTTATCTCTTCTGGCAAAGCTTCAAGGTACTCGGGATCAATCTGCATGCCGGTGATGTCAACTTGATGGCTCCTGATCGTCGTATAAACCCGGGGTGGTTCGGAAGGTCCAGCCTCGGTGCCATCGGAGGCCGGTATCGGGATTTCGGTCCCCTGTTCAGCCTGTACATCGTCCATGGGTTCAACTGCATCACTAGCTTCCGCAGCAGACGCTTGCATCTCTGCTTGTCGCTCTAGCTCCTGCTGTTGTCTTGCCGCTTCTTCTTCTTCCTTGCGCTTCTTCTCTTTTTCCTCTTCCTCTCTGGCAATGCGTTCTTCTCGCTCCTTCCTAGCTTTTTCTTCTTCAAGACGTTTTTGCTCTTCTTCCGCTTGTCTCTGTCGTCTCTTTTCTTCTTCTTCAATTGCAGGAGGTACGAGAACACGCAGTAGGGAGTTGACCACACGTTGTATTTTATCCACATAACTGTTGCTAAACAACAGACGGGCCTCTTCCTGCCAACGTGTTACAGTTGTTCCCAGTGTAAAGCTGACAGCTTGAGACGGATCATCACGAGACCGGCTAGGTACGGCTTGCGGTCTATTTAATCCAAAAAGATCTTGGAAACGGCTCGGCATGATGGCACGTCGATCAACGTGGACATGGATTCCATCAGGGCGTGTAATTACACCGAACCCTGGTCCGCCATGGCCACCAATGGCTTGCATTATCGCATTCATGAAGCTGACCGGGCTGTCCATCGACAGTAAACGCCCAGTCGAATTTGACTCGATACCATGAATCCATTCGGCAAACGGTTCATTGCTTGCTCCACGGTGCGGCCCAGTCGCTTCGGTGCCACGATCACTACGAAGTAGCAATGGATTGGTACCATCATCGTTGCTACGAGCTGGCATCTGGGTGCGGTGAGACCGGTATGGCGGTATTGGAATAATACCATGACGATTAGGAATTCCAGCAGGCAACGAAGCCCAAGCAGGTGGCATGCCGCGAAAGCGATGATGGTGGTGGTGATGATGACGAGGCATTGGGGGCTCGTCACCCTCCCATGCCCAGGGTTCGATATCTTCATCTATAAACAATTACTTAACAATGATGTGTCATCTGAAATGAGTATCAACTCACCATCAAAACCTTCATAAGATCCTTGATCCTCGTCAAGATCGTCAAGCTCCTCTTCGAGCTCATCAATCTCCTCTTCCTCGTCTGCAAAATATTAGCATAATAATGGTATTGCGGAAGGAGTATCCCACCTTCATCTTCATTCATCTCAACATCCACAATATCTTCCTGAACATCGCCTCCAAGGCTGTTACCAGGGTAGTCCTCAGCTTCCGCTACCTCATGAAGGACGCGAAATAGGTCCTCAAAACGCTGAGTATCACCACGCTGATCTGCTTGTCTGATACCTGCTAATTCGTTCTCGATTTGATTTATCATTTCTGCCTGCTCATTATCCTCCGACATTTCTTCGCTTTCCCACTCGCCTTCGCCGCCATCTCCCAAACTATCATTGTCGCGGTCACCAGTGATCTCTCCCGCCATGACTTCATCATCCTCCGATAAGCCTTCACCTTCGTCATCTTCATCGTCGTCGTCGTCGTCGTCGTCGTCATCGTCGTCGTCGTCATCTTCCTCGTCGTCTTCGTCATCGACATCTCCGATATCTTCATCGATGAGAACAGCGAAATCCATACCAGTA
The DNA here is from genome assembly GCA_002240705.1 of Elaphomyces granulatus. Taxonomy (NCBI): domain Eukaryota; kingdom Fungi; phylum Ascomycota; class Eurotiomycetes; order Eurotiales; family Elaphomycetaceae; genus Elaphomyces; species Elaphomyces granulatus. The sequence continues at coordinate 16,916 of NPHW01003928.1, forward strand.
TCCCCGGGAAGGCCTTCAATACCACCAGGTCCTTCAACTTCATCGTCTTCGTCGCTGACGACCTCGCCATTATCTTCATGAAGATCTTCATCATAATCCATCTCTTCTGCAAACTCATCATCGTACATTTCGTCGTCGCCTGACTCATCATTGCTGGTCTCTTCCTCGTGGCTAGGCTCCAATATGCCTAGAGTAGAATGTCTGAAGAGATCAGGTGTCTCCTCGCGATCATCTCCCATCTCCGACACGGACGTTGCCGATGAAATTTCTTCTTCTTCCGTCTCCCCGGGTGTGGATATGCTTGATGTTTCACTTAGAAGAACCGCCGTTTGGGTCAGCTTATTCAAAGGGCGAAGGATATATTTGATGACTCTCTTTGAAGCAGGGAAGTTCAGGTCGATGTCCGCAATCGACGCAGTAAGGGCAGAAATGAAATGTCTCTCGAACATTGTCTTGGCAATCTGCCTGGTTGAAGACGGAAGAGGGCCGTCACCAGTGTTGGCAATATTATAGCCGCTGAGCATCTTGTCAAACAAATCAGCCAGACACATCAAATGTGAATACTTGGCATCAAGAGGCTCGTTTGAAGCATTTGCATCCTTGTACGACTTCAGTGCGTGTTCAAGAACGAATTTTCGTACGAATAGGAGCTCGGTTTCCTCTTCCTCATCCTCCGTGTTTCGTCTCCTGTCTTTTTTGCTACCAAATTCTCCAGTTCTCGTACATAAAGCAACAATTACTCGCATAGTCCATGCAGACGTATTGCTACGCTTTTTAAATGCAACAGACTCGTCATGTTCCAATGTACCCACGGGGATAAGTAGGTTTAAAAGATAGTTTAGAATTCCTGCGCGCGGTTTAGACGATGTTGTTGCTAGCGGATCCGCCTTGCGGGAGAAATTAATGAACTCGACCTTTGTCCGATTGTACGCCGATAGAAGTTCGGTTAAACATTGGAGAAGGAAACACCGATAGATATAGATGGGATGTTCTTCGGCTTTGAAAGCCGGTTTCTCGGACTTCTTTGAAGTGCGAGCTGCTGTTAGATCAGCGCTGGAAGCCGATGGCGATGGCCCTTCGTTTTGGATTTCCACATCTATTTGAGATTCTGGCCGATCAGTCCCTACCGTTTCTGGGATTCCCGGTGTTGGTTCTTTGTCGTCGACATCCTTATAGGAAAATAGTTCCGAGAGCAGGTAATGGATAACTCCATCGGGCTTTTCTATCGTTGGGGGTTTCAGCTCTGTTCCTTTCCCCTTGTCTTTATGTTCGGTTGATGTCACGGCCTTTCGAGACTCGGCATTCTCCACATCGTTTGTTGCATCAGGGCTAGAAGACGGTTGCGTTAAACTCTCGGTTTTGTCGGACTTTAGCGTAAGGAGTTGTGGTCTTTGGTGGGAGTCGTATCGCAGAAGCTTGAGCTTCTCATTTGTGACCTCCACGAAAAGCTCTGGGGACCTCAGTACCAAATGGTACATTTGACGAACATAGGCCGTAGTATCGGTCTGCCTAGAGGACCTCGACTCAAAGTTACCAACGATCTCGCTTCTCATTATCTGTCGGATAGTTTCTTCATCTTCAACGATATGCCTCAATATCAACATGAAAGCACTCTGCAATTTTTCATTTGCAGAGCTGGAAAGTTGCTTCACCATAACGAAAAGGCGCTGTAGGTTTCGTTTCTCGCCTAACCGAACTGCTATATTCCGGTTACGAGTAAGAATGACAAGAATCCGAGACACGGAAAGTGCAAGAGAATCATCCTTGCCAATTCTCGGAAGCACCTCTACAAGTGCATCAAAGAGTTTCATCTTCTCCTCGGCAGAGATGAGGGGTTCCTCCGACTGTGCGAGCTCTTCGTGAGTATTAGGGCTGTCGGAACTCGGAGGATTCCAGTGAATATGAGGGGGCTGGGCATCATCGGATAATAGCTTTTCAACGACAAGTAATACCTGGCCGACCCACGGTGATGGTTCATCAGTTGGTTTATCTGAAGGCGAAATCTTAATGAATCCGAGAAGGGTAAAAAAGCACTCTTTTAACTCCGTCAGAGTGGCAGAATATATATCCCTATCCTGAAGAACAAGCGCGAGAAGATTAGCGTAGGCTGCAATCTTCTTCCCAGATGGCTGAAAGTCCTCCTCCACCTGAAGAGATACGAGCGATTGAACGAGGGTCTCTCCGGCTTCCCTGCGGAACCCATCCGGATCACGATGTTTTTTCGTGGCTGCGGCGATCAAATCCGCCAATTCAAAAGTAACATCATGGTGAACATTGAGCACATCGAGGCAACGCTCAATTAAGTTGGATCGAACTTTATCACGCTCAGCATCGAGGTCTTCAACTGTGGTAACTTCGCGCCTTCCAGGTTGCTCGGATGACTGAGGTCCGGATTCAGCCAATGAATTACCTGAATCTCGGTTTGAAGATTCATCTTGATTCCCACTAATCATATTTTCCTGGCCATATAAGATGCGATTGGAAAATACCCTAGCCAGAGTCTCATTCCCACTGCCAACGTCACTTTCACCAGGCCCATTACTGTCTTGTCGTGAATCAGACCCATCCTCCCCAGAGCGACCAGCCGCCTGTCCGATAAGCATAGCAAGAGAACGCTCTGATAAAAATGGAGGAGCATCTCCCACAAGCGTGTCCTCTGCCTGATCTCCAGAGGCCGTGGCAGATCTCAGCGGGTCCATATCGTACGAGGGCGGTGGCAACCTGGGTGGAGGTCGGAGGCAACTTTGTGCTTTACAGTACTCTTCGGCAGACTGGAGAACATTGCTGCAGCGGTAGATAGCCTCGCGCGCGAGGTCCTCGTCAAACCCCTTGTCACGCAGTGACGACTCACGGTCTCTATGAATCGGAAACGCCTTCTTGATAGGATCAGACAAAGCCGGCAAGGTATCAGACCGTCGAGCAGCACCGCCTTCATATTCACCATCAAGAGATGAGCGAAGAATATCCACAAGGCATTTGACAATAGAACTTGATGCTTGGTCAACGAAATCGGAATTCCACGTCTCTCTGATCATAGGCAGCACCTCCATCCGAAGGTCTACTAAGAATTGGCCAGGATGGAAGTAGTCTGGACGGTCCCGATCACTGTCTCTGCTAGACATTGCTTGTGTTTGGCTCGATTCTATAATATACCTCGAAGACGTAATTTCGGAGAAGAAAGTTAATATAATCTTCAGTCCCCCATATGCAGACGCTAGACGGGCCGAGAGATCTCGGTCATCGAATCGACCCTCCTGCGGAGCAAGGGTTTGGATCTCCCGTAGAAACATGTCGCATAGCCCTTTCATGACTTTCAGACCCCCTTGTTTTTTAAACGCAACCAAAATCAAAGTCAAACAAAGGGAGTGGGACCGGTCGGTAGACGCTAGAAGAGAAAGCCGAGATTAGTTATAGAGTTCTGAGACAACATACAACAATGCGGGACTCACATTCAAAGAGTAACTGTGAGAAGGATGATAGAACGACAATGAGATAGGAGAAGCGATCTTTGATACAAGGACTCTTGTTCGGGGCAACAAGCTGGAGTTGGCGAAGAACAGCGCTTGCAATAGCATCAGCCGCCATAGATGCATTTTGTCGCTGATAGATATCAATCCTTCTCTTTCCGATAAGGCCATGGCCGAGTAGATGGAAGAATCCAGTGACAGAGGAAGGAAGAGAGGTTAATAAATAACCGAGAGTCCGAGCATTCTTAAATGCAGCACGGTCCTCGGCCTCTTTCGGTATCACGGGTTTTTGGTCAGCTGTGCCATCAATGACAACGGCCGTGTTGCCTTGAGGCGAGGTCCCTGAATCGCCCTGTTCATTCTCAGCAACGTTGGATCTCTCATCGGCGTGTAAAGCCGCAAGCACATCATTAACTTCGTCACCACCTATTTCACAATCTCGTGATTTAATGACTTCATTCCAACGTTCAGGGATATTCCTTTGCAAAAGAATTTCTTCCCACACGCAGGCGGCATGCAAATTACCCAAGGAATTAATAAGCGAAGAATAACGATCGGCCAAGATCACTTGGTTGAAGGGTGAGGTCTGTTGACTAGGTCGTGTCTGGTACATAGGAGGAGTATAAACTTCACGAAGTGCATCTGTAAGGATATGGATGGCCACAAGATGTTTTGCAAAATTGGTACCGGCACGCCTTGCAAGATCCGCATTATCACCCTCACTATCTTTTGATCCGCTGCTAATCTGTGGTGCCGTCAACGACGTAAAGAACCCCTCTGGTTTCGGTTCCGACCAAAAATCAGTAAGACAATCCACTAAAGTCTGCAGGCGCTTGAGGAGTGATGGCAAGACAAGATGCGGCTTCGTCTCAGCTAGCATGTGAATCAATTGAGTGAGTTCATGATTAGCTTCGCTAACGCGGAAATTGAACGGAAGACTCGGGAGAGTGGTAAAATCCAATACAAATTCGACTCCTCCAGATTCGATAAAATAAGTGCAATTAGACTGGTTTTCAAAGAAAGCCCCCAAGAACCGCAGAACTGGATATAAGTAATTCGCGACAGTAAGGCCATGGGGATCCTCTTCTTTCGCATCTAACGGCACGTTCTCCGGCAAGCCAAGTTGTTTCAGGTCGCCAACAACCAATTTACTACCGTTGGGAAGGGTGGCAGTTTCGTTTATCTCCGTAACACTAAAAGGTCGAAAATCCTGCGGTGAATTTTCAATCGGAATGCCAATATCACCTATCAGCGAGGAGGCACCGCCAGCAATAGACAACTTTCCATCGTCGAGTTCTGTCCAAAGCTTGCTCCCTGCCCCATGCTCCCAAGCCTTACTTCTACACAAGAGACCCACTCGAGCGATCATCACCATGACAGCAGTCATGACTGATTGTTTCAAGCGAGGGTGATGTCGAACTAGTTCATCGAAAGTGGTTCCGAGCGAGCGCACGAGGTTGGCATCATCCTTCATACATTTGACATGTTCAGGACTTTCGAAAATTTCAAAATAGCTTTCCAGGGCATCCGAGGTTTGGAATAGCTCCAAGCCATTCGCGTTGAGGCATATGGCGCCAAAAGCTTGCGGAATACAAGACATGGCCTCAGTGGCAGGGAGAATCCCGCGGGCTAACTCCTTGTGCCCTGGTCGAACGAGGCTGTACATGGACTGCTTTTCTTCTCCGCGGAACGAAGTTCCGGGAGTGACAACCACGGCCCCAGAAGACGATGACGGCTCACTTTCTACCACAGGAGGCTCTGGATTTACCAAGCCGTTCAAACTTCGCAACACGATTGCTTCCAAGAAGCTCCTACTGAGACCAGCCTCAGCAATGACAGCATAACTGGTAGGCTCATTGTGAATAAAGCTGCTGAGAATGTTGACAGCTCCACTCCATACATGAGAGCCGAATATCGCCGCATTTTCAATCACTAGGCGAAGAGCAGCAAGCAAAGGAGGTGAATCGATCAGATTCCGCAACAAGCGATCGAACCCACCAGCATTGTGCTGCATAATATGGTTGACAAATCTGAAAAGCCATCTAAGAGCCTGCTGCTGAAAATATGGGAGTTGGTAGTCGACAGAAGGTGTTTTGTGCGTAGTCGGGATACCTTGTCCACCATTGACGTTTTCAAAAGACGACTGCGCCTCGTATGCAATCAAATCAGAGATAGCATCGAAGCCTTTCGCAGCAGCTAGCGTTCCAAGAGCGTCTCGGACAACATGAACAAATGAGTCAAGGAAGTCCAGGACGCGTGGATAAACTCTTCTAGCCTTTTCAGTTCGGAGATTCAAAATATCGACAAACATGGGAATAAGACCGGCAGCGACAAGGGTCTCTGGGGTTCTAGAACTAGAGCCCGGCAGTGTCCTTAGCAATGCAAATAACGCGTCACGCCAATCGTCTTGCCCCGGATCATCTCCGTCACTATCAGGGCTGGCGAGTTCGTTGATCGCCCTGCGGGTTAAGAACATGAGGACGCCATGGTTGACATTAACATTCAAGGCAGCGCAGACTTCACCAGATCTCGCTTTGTGCTTCGCGAGAGCGTCGAGAGTATTGAGAGCAATAGTCTGAGTGGCCCTAGAGGCGCCAATGTCTCCACTAGCTCCAAGGTGAACTAGCTCCACTAGCTGATAAGCAAGCTGTAGACGCTTTGCCTGATCGGAGTCATGCTGGAGGATCTTTTGCTGAAATATGGGTTCTGGATAAACGTAGGCCAAATTCGTGATGGACAGAATCCTAATTGCCAGAAGTTGTTCGCGAGTCTCAAGTGAACTTGCAAGGCCTTGGGCCACCCGAGTTCTATGAAGAAAGTCATATTTCGATTCGTCTGGAACCTCTGGCAACTTTGACTTCAGGAGGTCCTCCGCTTTGGTTGAAGACACTTTCGAATAGGAAATCTCTAGCACCTTCGCTCCCCGTAGCGCCTCCTCGGACTTTCCATTGGCAGAATTTGCGTTAGCGCTAGGCGACTCGTCCGTGCTTGACATACGGCGTGGTCGAGGGGTAGGGTTGGTAGTATTTCTACGCTGGGGCGTAGGCGTAGATGGAGCTTGATGGTTCTGCTCACCCTCCACCAAAACCCTACCTTGGCTGGAAGAACCAGAAGGGTAGTACAAAGCCCGTACATGGCCCCATTCCTCCCATCCATCACTATCCCGCACTAGAGAAATCATATCGTTTGCGTCATGCCTTGTTTGAACCATTTTCTCCTTGCTCTTCGCCGCTGTTGCTGGGGAGGAAGTTATGGTGGGCTTTGCCAACATGGAAGGTCGAGGGAATGGAGATGCCAGTTTCTGGACCCGTTCAAGGTCAATATTATAGTAGGCTGCCAACAAATTCTGCTGTAAGTGAGTGCTGTTGGAAGTCCGATGCCGGGCATGGTATCTCTGGGCAAGAGTGAGAGCAAGACGTAACGTGGTATGCAGAAGAGAGAGCGAGGTGGTGTTCAATAAATCATTTAGGCGTTCGCTACTGCCGTACAGGCTTCGATTACCACACTTCTCCTGCAAAAGCCGTGAAAAGTCAAGGATAGCCTCGACCAGCTCTCTGTCCCCCTCAGAGGAGTAACCCAAAGCGTCGAGTCTTGCATCGATTTGCTCCACTGTAGGTGCACCCGCTTCACTAGTAAAAGAATCCAGAAGCACCGACCTGCCAAAGGTTGTTGTCTGCGGCCCCGAGCTCAACTCATACTTCTGGATGACCGATCCGAGAATATCATCAAACCGGTTCAACACCCCGATCCAATGATAGAGATCGCCCCTTGGAAAAGGCCATGTTCGAGGGAAGCTGGCTAGGTGCGAAGGAAGCTCCGGGAGATCGATTTGAATACAACGGGCCACAAAATCGGACAGGAATGGAGACTTCAAGAAGGCCATCAGGTTAGTTTCACCGTCATCAGATGTTGAAGTTGTTGGGTGGGTTTTATCACTCACGATTGTAGCCTCATGTTTCAAGCCCGCCACCTTCTTAATTCTCCCCATGATGAAGCACGAACTAGTAGGCAACCATGGGAAGTAAACAGCTTCCCAGACGGGCGTCTACTACTGGTAGGAAGGGACTGAGCACCCAGATGCAGAGATCGAGAAAAAGCTACAGAGTTAGAAACGAGGCTCGACGAGGCTCCTTATTATGCAGGTTTCCGTATAACGCGAAGACCGGGGTTCCGGGCGGGTGTTAGAAGGTGTAAACGAGGGATAAACTCGAAACCCAGGATTCGAGAGCTCCAAACAACTAGTCAAACTGCTTTGACAAGTAGGACAGAGTGCAAAGCCACGATAGTGAAACGAAGGATAGACAAGAGGGAAACGGGTTCTAGCAGCCTTATAATCAGGATAAAGATCGAGCAGACGTTGCAGGTCGTAAGCTCTAGAACTTTTTGTCGCTGATTATATAAATATGAGAAGGGGAGAAAAGAGAGGGTATCAAAAGAAGTGGAAGTAATAAGAGTAGAAGGGAAGATGTTGAAAGCGCGGGGAGAGGGGAACTTTTTTTTTCTTCTACGGGTGAGTAAGGAAGGTTCTTGAAATTGATGATGGGATGATGGAGCTTCCCAGAGGGCTTATGCGAACAGCAGCCTGACCGCCTAGAGCGGCATGTTGTGACAATAATAACGAATCCTCACAACAAAGTTCATACTATGATACCCACCTAGATACTTGTATGGCTTTTTTGTTTTGTTTTTTTTTTTTACGAATAAAAGGGAGATAAGTTCCTGGTTATCAGCATAGCTCATGGTAAAGTATCATATCTTCTATCATCGATCTAATAGTATTATCATTCATCTGTCATCATTATGTATGATCAAAAGGCTCCCCCAAATTCTGCCTCGGAAAAGTTTGCTAGCAGGGGTGACATAATAGAACATCATTGGCTTTTCCTTCCACAGTGCAAAAACACATCCAAAACACGATTAAGATGACTCGCTTGAAGAAAGAAGGAGATAGTTGTATGTACATACAAGTAACATCGCTATCAACATTCGGCGCATTCTTTGTAGTATATATATACTGGCACATGATATCTGAATACGTAAATGGCGTATATATATACCGATCGATTATGTACCAGAAAGTGGTAGGCTGTCTACTCCAAAGGAAGGTCACCATCCCATTGAACCTTCATGGTCGTGGGAAACGGGAAATAGCTACTATGGTCGGCGGTCATGTAAGTCGTGAAGCCTCCTGGCCCTGGCATCTGCTTCAACTGTCCCTGAGCACCAGGCGCACGGCGGAAGTTATCCAGCCTTCCCACCACCTTGAGCATTGAAGAAAGCGCGATTTTGCACAGGCCGTCCCCCAAGCACTTGTGTGATCCGTAGCCGAAATGAATGTACGAGTCCATGTCGCGATCGAGTCGCACTTGGTCGGGCTCAGGGAATGCGTCCGGATCTTTGGAGGCAGCGACCTAGAACTGTTGTCAGTGATCTTTTTCTTTCATATCGCTAACAAACGAGTCTAATAATATATAGGAGCCCGCATCAACGTAGCGTACCAGGTTACATAAAACACGCTGACCAGCTTTCAAATCGACCTTCTTGTTGTGATCTTCTACAGTAACTTCTTTCGCAGCTTCACGAAAAAGTCCAACTGTGCAACGAAGCCGAGCGCCTTCCATAAAGCTATATTCTACAATCAGTACATCCATAGATTCGGACATGGTATGCCATGATTAAACTTACTATCGCAGAATCAAATCGTCAGCCTCCTCCGTGTCCAACTTAGCCAGACGATTGATCTTAGGTAGGTGGACGGAGCCCTCCTCGGACAGGTAATAGTCAAGGCATTGAGAGAACAGTTGGGCCTGGTTTGCCACCATTGCGCCCGTCGTAGGTAGCAGGTGTGTCCACACAATCTCATCAATGGGAATCCCCGTAGCCAACAATTGCTGAATCATATGGATACCGTAATTAGAGAGGACGTCATGTCGGTGAAGGCGATCAATCAAGCTAGTGATGAAGCCCGTTTTCTTGATGAGCTGGACGTTAACCATCACCAGCTGGCCGAGTTGCTGGACCACCTTCCGTGATGCTTGGCCAAGCGCGAACGATTTGGCAACATCCGCATCATAAAAGATGCAGATGAAAACAAGGGCCATGACCATATAGAGTTCAGCCTCCGTGTACAAACCCAATGGGTTCGATTCTGTCTTCAGCGGTAAGGAGAAAACATGGGCGCAGAAGTGAACTTGAGCGATATTCACGATATCACGCACGATATCAACCTGGTTAACACCCGCGATCTTATACGAATGTTTCCGTAAAAGTTGTATGGTGATTTTCTCGTAGAATTTCTTAACCTCGGTCTCCCAACCCTCGCGGTACAAGGCCCGCATGATGAACTTACGTGACTCGGAGTTTGGATAGCCATCTCCAGCTAACATGAAATCTTTTCCGTAACGATGTCCATGATTTTGTACCAAAAACTCGATTTTCTCTCCCCAAATGACCTTGAAGGTTTCCTTGTCCCCGAGAATAGACACACAAGCAGCATGGGAATTGATAAATATTGGAAGTGGAATTCTGCCCGGTTCGTCCCAGCTGTAGTCTTTTGCGAGATTGAGATTCATTAATATCTTCAGGTTTTCGGACGGGATGACCATCGGAAAATGTGCATGGATAGAGTTTCCTTTGAAATGATTGGGAAAGGCGCGCAAAACAAGCTTGTAGAAAACATGACCGTGATCAACAGACGCGTCGGAATTCACCTCATTAAATGCCCATGCCGTAACATTTTTAGGAGTCCAGTCCACAGTATGGAAACGGTCGCCGCGAACCAAGGCGACGGCATCGGAAAGAATACCTCTGGAGATAGTGAAGTTAGTACAGAGGCCACTTCCTGGCATCGAACCCTTTGTGTCTTCGACAATTAAGCCGGGATATAGCTCCACGTAATCTGGGTGGTCGTACAGATGCTTGAGTTGATCAGCAATATATGGGTCTGAATTAATGTTTTCAAAGGTTTTATGGGGGGTCAGATTGAAATATTTCCTGAATTCGTTAAGGGTGGCTAAATTCCACGAACGGGCTTGTTTGATGCCCAGAACCTCCACAGCTTTGAGGATGGGAGGGACATTAGCGGCCCCAAAAGCTCCAGCACAATCCTCAACACTTTCACGGAACATCTTAACGAGGTCATCGTCATCAAATGATCCATCTGGGAGGCGTTGCAGATTGGCGAAAGGCCGTTCGTGGGGATCAGCTGGGACGGTTTTTTCCCAACGACTAACTCCTCGAATAAATTCTTGCAAACTAACCTGGCATGATTTGCTGTCTGGGAAGAGCTGCTCATACACAGATTGGGTCCATTTCGTATCGCGTTCGGAGACACAGGAATGCCAGCGGTAAAGAAGGTTAAATTCAGCTGAGACTTGATTTCCCGTAGCTTCACCCGCACAATCCTTCATTTCAGCACGAGGGTCCAAACTCCAACCACTATCTGTTCGGTTGACGTTCAAAATTGTCCGAACGTAGTCTTTGAGTATGATATTGACATAAAGCCCGCAAGTTACGAGCCGGCCGGTCTGGAAAAGGCTATTGTCGTACTTGGCGTATGCCTTCGTATCTGCTTCGTCTGGTTTGGTAAATCGGCCTCCTTCATTTATCAAGGCCAGGTTCTGAACAACGTAATTATGGAACCGGTTAAACATAATCAGTAAGACACCTACCCCAGGAGGAAAACCTAGCATCCTTTTCTCGGAGAAACAGTCGGCCTTGAGTTTTCCATCCTTGAAAGTTCGCACAGCATCTTGCTCTTGCTGGTTGCTACCATAGAGAGGAGCAAGATCGAGGTAGGAAGAAGTAAGAGACCTCGAAAAATCAAGGCGGTCCGTCCGAAAGAGATCTATATCAGATGAGACTGGAAAGAACGAAGGAGTCGGGGCTCGCAGGATACCCACCATGGATGATGACGGTAGCAAGGTAAAATAAGATGCTGGAAATCTTATTTGGATGTGGCTTGAAACTCTCCCGAGCTAGCAGAGAATCAAAAAGAACTTCGGGCTCTGGGAGAGCACCCGGATGAATTATCCTAGGTTCCACGCTCCGAGCATACGATGAGCCAGCGGCTCCAATATGAGGCCACAGAATGTTCTAAGACGCTCAAATCAATGACTACCCTAACATGTATATTTATGGGGAGCTTACATTGTTGGACCCGTCCGCTGCGCGGTAGATAAATTCTCTTCCGAGATATCTTTTGAGAGTAAAAGTTAGTAACACCAGCAGAGAATGAAGGGATAATGCTATGTATGTATGATTGTACGTACGACAATGGTGGATGCTTCAAGTCATTCCACAGCAGACGGAGAAAGGAATTTGTTACCACCTTGCCTTTACGAGAAGTACTTGGCAACTCAGAGGCCAACTGCCACCTGTCAGCGACCGCATGTTCATAAGGCCTTCCGATGCTCACATACCTGAACAACGCGCTCCATTATATATTCCTTATCATTGGTCGGCTCCCCAGACGCAGCCTGTCTCATAACATTAATTAAATGCTCTACATTCTTTAGATTAACATGGGAAATGTCACGCAACATTCCCGTCGAAGGAGAAGGGTCTGTAATATAGGTTCCATCCCCCGTCTGCGTTGGTAGAGGTCGTAGTGAGGCACAAATAACCTGATAGAGCTGATAGAGGAAGTTTTCGATGACTTTACGAATAGTATTCTGCCGGGTAGGTTCCGCCATTATTGGCTTTTCTTATTAAATGAATAGATGGCAATAAAATTGACTATTAACCTGTGCAGATGAACTTCTTAGCAACTTGAATGAAATGACATAAAACCCATAAATAATACTAAAAAGACTTCTTGAATCCCCAAGAGGGTATGCATTCCTTAGCTTGAAGCCTGTAGAAATTGAACACCGGGTCCATTCTACTCATGCCATTGCCGTAGATGCTTCACGCAGTACTTGCCATTGGTGATCCAACAACCGATTTGAATATATACCCGTGCAAATGTAATAAATTGAATGTATATTCAAAGAAAACGATCATCCACTTACTTTGGGAGGTTCGGAAACGCGTAGCCAGAAGGATCAGAAAACAATGATGAATATCTTCGGACTCTTCACCGTCCACAGGGGAGAGCGATTTTGCATGCGAAACGAGTAGGAGCGAACGTCGAAATTTTGATTTTACAGTATTCCACAGAAACCACGATTTCCTACAGATAGCTATATTTATGTATCCACGGACAGCCCGAATCCCCTTCCGACGCCCGAGCTCGTATGATAGCTGAGAACAGCTGAAGCTGAGAGGGTTGAATCGGCGAACCCGAGTATTATTGGGTCAAACGGAGAAGTAGCTAGACCTTCCCACAGCGCGTCGGCCTTTGTGAGTATAAAAATGATGGTCACTTTGATCCGTGCCTACCTAGGGCATGGCAGCGAGTTCATTTCATCTAGCACGATCCTTGTGGTGGAATGCATAGCTAGGAATGCCCAGCTGTTCTCGATCCAGCCTTGTCGAGGGGCCCGGGTGAAAGGCCACGGCCAGCTTTTAAGTAGCATAACCTCTTCATACCAATTATCATGCTTTAGTGGCTGATGTGGAGAGGTCGGCAGTGGTGGGATGCATATTATGAACGGAGTAGTCCGGACGCAGTCGAATCGACTAACATGAGACCACCGATGCGGGTGATTGGTACCCATCCTCTTATTAGACTCCGTATTCGTCTCTCCTGAATGGGGGTTGTTATTATTGGCAGAAAGGGTGAAAATTTTTTCCCCGGCGCTGGACCCCAACGATGATGAGAGCGCAGCTGAACTCCAAGTCCGGTGGTACGGATAACACATTGATTGAATCCGTTGGCCGCTTTCGATCAGAGAGAGATATATATATATATATATAATCTAGGTAGGTATAATTATTAATCTGGTTCCTTATAAAATGGATACTCATAGAGTATGTATGTACTAAGATTCGTTGAACCTTATAATGTTGCATGCATGTATCGTGCATTTGTAGTGCGTTCAAACTCCGTCTTGTCTTGTCTTACATCTTACAATAGGTATCGAACACAAGTTTGCACCGTAGTTTAATATACATTTAATGTACATACATTATATTATTAAACAGCATGTATCATACCTCTATTCGAAAAGAATTTCAGTATTATAATAAAGGAAGGCACTGGTCCACCATATTCGGAATGCTATGACCAGTGCTACGAATAATAAGCGTGCAAGGGCTTTCAAGAAGAGGGTCAATCCATGTCAACCTTGGAAGCAATTGCCATTTTGTTCCAGTGGTTGGATAGCAGCCCATAGCCCATAATCACCTATTTGCTCTCTTAATAAGATTGCACCTGGGCGGTCCAAAGAAACATTCTGCTATCACATTGGGACACAAGTTATATGCAAAAAAAGACAAGTACGACGACCCACATAACATTAAATATTAAATGCATAATATAGATGGCAGATTGGAGGTTTGACAAGGTTTATCCCGGAGGATTAATTACTTACATATGTAAGACTAGACTTACATATGTAGCTAGAATGTTGCTCGGCTCGGAGCATTTGGATCAAAAGGTTAGGATATGTATGTATGCATACAAACCCCCCACAAGTAACAACGTTCATACATACTTGAGTTGTAACTAACTTGATGACGGGCCCTGACATATCATAATATGAGAATTGCCTAATTCATTCAGGCCCCGATGGGATGGCGTTCAAAATGACGACCCTCAGTGATACATACAATCCTACACGTTTTAACCGTTTTATTAATCAGATTGGATGATGTTTTGGACTACTCAGCCCTGTTAACATCTAAAATCGCGAGTGGATGATTTGCACGCCACCCATTTTACAATGAGCACACCACACTGCAACAACGCCTGAGATTCAAATGTATATCCGTAGTAAATTGACCAATATATCCTGAGTATTGTCCGTATTACCTTTTCGAAAAACTGGGGATTCCATGCTAAATTGCTTCAGGGGAATCCCGTCACAGATGGCGACCGAAATCTTTGCCATGCCTAGGCCTCATTAGGTACTCATTGCAAGTAACAACACCATGCCGATTATTATTATCGACGCTGCCGATTCCGGATAATGAAGTAGTAGTTCCAACTCGATTCGAAAAACTTGTGTCAACTACCCAAGATTCGGCCGATCGACCACAAACTTCAATAAAGAAGGTGAGGTATTCTAGAACGACGAAGGCTTCCGGAAGCGATGTGGGATCAATCTTGGCCCAAGTGTCGTCGTCAACAATGTGGATTATACGTCGACTCCGCTCGCAGTGTTGTTTATTTTTTTATTTTTTTTTTCGGGCTAACCATTTTGGAAGTCGGTGAGGCTTGAGCTAAGCCACCAGTCAGATTCTCAGGCGTTGCGGGCGGGCGTGATTGGCGGGCGGGTCGCCTGAGCCTGCTCAGTGCTTAGCCTCAACACAGGCCC
>NPHW01003930.1:0-19318 GCA_002240705.1 Elaphomyces granulatus
ATAGCTGTATCAATTACTAATTCTCTACCAGGGGTCGGTAGTATATGTCGGCCTTGTTTCGCCGCCGCCGGTCATGTTATTATCAGTATCATGCCCACGACTGGATAGGTTTCCCTGAACTGAGCCCTCGCATGCATAGTAATTGAGCATATCAATCTCATCTAATACTTGAACTCCGGACTGCAAGCGCTTGATTCTTTTAATGTCCGATTTATTCGTATCATGTTTCCTCAGCCTACTTTGTCTTCGGCAATTATTATATCGGTCACGACGCATGATGCCTATTTTAATTTGCGGTTTCTTTCTAATGTTTTGTGTTTGCTATCATACCATCGTATGTATAACTAGCGTGTGTACGTGTGGGCTGCAAACTCGGTGATATGCAACTGCCCAGATTCAAGACAGCGTCCTGCATGATTCTAATTCGTATCTTCCATGAAAGAAGGGACTGACTCAGATGTGCTTGTTATGAACAAGGTACCTAGGTATGTAGCAGTAGTTCGAATGCTATTGCGTCGCCCCCCATCTGTTGCTACGCCCATATTTATTGCTACGCCCCTACTTTCGGTTATGTTTGCTGATGGATGGATAGATGAGCGATGCCCATCTGTATACGTTGTGACGGAACAACCGATCGAGGTGTAACTAACTGCCTTCTCTTAACAGCTTCGTACGGCAGATCAGACTTCTTTTCGCGATACTTGTCTAAGAACCTGTTGCGTATGGCTCGCAAATCTCCACACAACTAATTAAGAGACTCAATTCACTTGTCGCGGATGACGTTTTGCTTCTAGAGGATGGCATTCTGCCCCTGCAGGGTGCCATACGCTAGTAAATGAAAAACTTTGGTCTAAAAAAGAAATATTGTTAGTGAAGCACTGAAGCAGTAAAGAAATTATAACCATCTTGGTGAAGCGAGGTACGTATAACCCAGGGTATTAGAGGGCAGATCGTAAACTGCAGGGCGAGTGTTTAGAGGAACAGCAGGTGAAGCATATGACCGGATCTCTGTGAGTGAGGCTGTCACGGTCATGAAGGATGCATGTATAGTAGTTATTTGAGACAGCTGAGTGAGACAAAGGAGAGATGTTCCTTCCTGTGCACCTCCTACATAGGTATGGGTTCTTTTATGACGGAAAATTGAAAAGTTGGGTTATTTCATGGGTCGAAAATATACTAAAACCTTGAAAAATTCCCTTTTCGTATTAGGATTAAGTTGATACTTGATGCATATGCTCGTAAGTATGATGGTAAAAATGCATTCTATTTTGGCCTGCTATAGTTTTTCTTGTCACTGTGAAGTCACCAGGAATGTTCACACTCATCGTCATGTTGCATCTTACATACAAGGTAATATATGAGTCGATGACTCAATCCTGCACAATATTGACCGCCAAAGGGATTGGGCAGTCATAATGTTTTATATCTTCAGTTTGCCTTGGCGTTTCTGGGGTTAGGTCTTGGGGAAAGTAAAAGAAAGAGTTAGAAAGGAAAGAAGGATAAGTGTTTTTATACTCTCCTAGAGATCAAGTTCTTAGAGATCAATATGCACAGCAACTCAGATCATTATTATCGCCCTCTTGTTGTGTGTATAATTCTTCTCTCTGCCGTTATTGTGCAGGCACATATGCAGCTTTATTTCCCCCCTCCTTTCGCCGCTAAGAACAACCCTCATCTCACTGGTGCTGCAGATCCTTATCTAGACTATCCCTATAATTGTTGTGGGAGAAAGACACCATTTCCATGCAGGGGATATCTCAACTTACTGGGTACTTCTCAGGGTGCACCCGTTGTTACCTGGGCTGCTGGATCGGTTGCCAGCTTTAGTCTGACTGGTGAAGGTAATCATTATGGTGGTTCATGCCAGGTGGGATTCAGTATCGATAACGGCACTTCATGGAAAGTCGTGAGGAGCTATGAAGGCAATTGCCCTCACCGCCATGGAGGTATTGACCCGACATTGCAGACATTTGAATTCAACGTGCCCATTGACACTCCAGCCGGGAACCATATCTTTGCCTGGACCTGGATCAACAGGGAGCAGGAGTTTAATATGGTCTGTTCCTCTGTCACAATCACTTCCAACCTAGGTCCACAGGCCACTTCTCGAACGGCATCAACTTATAAGTCACCTTCTCGCCGTTCGCTCGACCAATATCCCGGTAAAGTTGTTGAGAGAAACACCTCAACAAGTGCCAGTCCATTCTCGGTTTCCGTTGCTTTCAATGATCGTCCGAGCTTTCTCATTGCGGATATTGATAATGGATGCCTTACTCCCAAGACTTCTGCCGAAGTCAAGTATCCGAACCCTGGTCCTGACGTACTGATTGGAGATGGAGAGTATCCATTGGACTTGCCGACTCCAGCAAACAAATGTGGCTACTAAATGGGAGAGCGTTAGAGTGCAGTTAAATCTTTGGGCATAGAAGAAACCCAAATAAAAGAGAATCTTGTCTTTCGCTTCCATTCCCTTTGCTCCCTATCCGTGACAGAATAGCAGTATTTC
This sequence comes from Elaphomyces granulatus, assembly GCA_002240705.1. Classification (NCBI taxonomy): domain Eukaryota; kingdom Fungi; phylum Ascomycota; class Eurotiomycetes; order Eurotiales; family Elaphomycetaceae; genus Elaphomyces; species Elaphomyces granulatus. Next base: position 2,507 of record NPHW01003930.1, read on the forward strand.
GAATATGTTGACTGGCGTCCCTAGTTAAAAACAAAGGGATAGCAAAACGGAACTAGGCAATTGATGTCACTCTTGGCGATCACATTCGTAAAATGATGGTCGCTACATAGGCTTGAATTAGTCACATGTAGCAATTGTACGGACGGCATATGCTGTATGCTGATGACCATTCTGCAGAGATTTATTGCAATCGCAACCCTCGTTCTAAAACCAAAACCGAGTCAGTTTAGGTAACGCTGGCCACCTGCCAAAACCAATCGTCAAGAGGGATTATTTTGATGCTTTGGAGAATCGGAGTATTCGACTCTCTCTAATTTATCCTTTCCATATCTCGATTCGTTAAAAGTTACGCGTATCCTGGTATAAATCCGAACAGTACTTTACCTATTAGGACTCGAATTTTCCGGCAACTTCACCAGGCTTTGGTTTGCATTTCTTTTACAACAAAGTGCAAAAAAGATGCATGGATGGACATTTTTAAGGGACAGGTGTATAAGTAGAATATAGCTCAGTAAACCTCTTCGTAAACAGTCATTAAAGCAGCCCAACACTACAACACTGAGTTGATTATCTTTGCGGTTTAAGACACGCCCCTCTCAAAAGCAGCACTGGGTGGAAATGGGAGGAGCCAAAGGGATGTTCCCTGATCTAATAGCATTAATATACATACATTTAATTATTAGAGCAACGTTGAAGGTGCATGAGAAACTTGGCTCTATCTAGCAGCAGCGCCCGCAAGATCCGAAGGATCTACAGGGACCGAGCAGGAGAACCCACTGCGTTCTGAGAGAGACACTTAATTTGAAACTCATAGATGGATCGATATAATTGGCTTCTACACTGCAGTCTGCACATGCATACCCATGAGAGAATTAGCCTAGATCCACCCTGTCTCAGAAACCATGCTTCATATATCATATGTAGTAGTTACATCTTGAACTTCACTCGGGTACGTTTGAGCAAAAAAGGTTAAAACTCGGTTGTTCCTCTGGGCAACGGATTTGCGGGGTGGTCATTGGAATGCACAACCGCAGGTTTAAATAGACAAGAAGTTCCGAATTGTTGCCTTGCTATGTATGGAAAAAATGATAAGAGAATTGACGTGACGCTTTTCCGAGAGGCTCACTAAGGTAGAAATTCCGAGTTGAGGGCATGAAAATCACAAGGTTAATAACGGTAAAAGCAACGTGCTGATCAACTTCCTCCATTCTTTCCAGGAAATAAAATTATCGTGAGATGGGACTTGGATATGAAGCTATAAGATGTGGAAGTTCTAGAAGAAAGTGGATTCCTGTACAACTGGAGATATGTACTATATAGTCTGTATTTTATATACCACACCTACCGTGACTGCTAAGTCAATGCTCGGTGACGACATATACGCTCAATAGACAGGGTTTGTTATCCACTTTGTCTGCAGTACAAAGCTCGGCGAATGGAGACCTGTGTTATCGGATAGCAGTGGACATGTTCGAGACCAGGATTCCCTGCGTCTGGATACCGTCATGTCATAAAAATAAAAAAACGATGCGATATACGACACTCCAATTGTTCATCAGTCTCCTAGCATTTGGTCGTACTGTCGACGAGATATGATACCAGACTTCTCTCTCCTTTTAGATCGTTATAATAGAAAGAATCTTTTTCCTTTTCCCAACAACACCTTTAAAGGATCAAAAGTTGGTGTATCCCTGTTAGTAACTTAGATGAAGCCCTTTCTAGCAAGTATAACCGTATATAGGCATATGATATCTATTATTTTCGCAGCAGCCAGCCCTAGCTAATTGCCAACACAAACTGCTAAAATTAAAAAAAAGTCAGCACTGGGACCTGGGATAAGCCCCAATCCCAGCCTCACAAAACAGGAGACAATCCGGGCAACTGCCTCAAACCCAGATTCCAATGGACCTTGTATCCATACATTATTCAGCTTTGAGTGATTAAGAATGTTGTTTCTTTCGAAAAGTAGACTCACTAACCTCGTCAGATATTGATTCAATGAGAATGGAGACGGCTATTAAAGCCATGATCTTACACCGTGTGCTTATCAGTACCCGAGCCTTATAAGTCCTTCTACTCTTTTTCATTCTATATAGAAGACCGCGCCTTGTAACCAGATAAAAAACTGTGGACATATAAGATGTTCGTTTATGATGGTATAAATGGGGGTGTGGGGAGAGACTAGATTGGCATTATAAAACTAGCGCTCACAAAAACAAAACAAAACACACCGCCTTACCATGGGCTTTCTGCCATATGATGCATGTAAAGCATTTATGTATGCACGCATGTATATATAGGAAGTTATATAGTGCAAATCATTCGGGATTCGGGAGGGAGAACAAGGGTATATATGTATAAGCACCCTAAATATGTAGTGACAGGGGCATGATATAGGCAGATAGAATGAAGGACAAGGGGAGGAACAGGGGGATGGACTTAAGATATCTTATACATATGGGCAGACTAGACTGTAACTAACTGTTCGGTTATTTTCGCCTTTATTACCTATTTGGCAGGGAAGATTCTTTACATATCATCATACATACCAACATTTGCAATGGCAGATCGATAGTACTAAATACAATATTTCTAACAAACATCAATGTGGCAGGTCTGCATTTTCGGTGGTCACTGATCGACTCACTTCCGAGCAGCAGGGTTAATCATAACTGCCCAGGTAAATAAAGTCAGCATGAAGTTTTTAATTGAGCTTTCGATAACTGAATGGTAACTCGACGCTAGATAAGTTACTCTCAAGTAGAAATATCCTCATAGTGTCCATCAAGTGCATCCTTCCTTGATCTCCATACTAGTATACTATACTAGAAATATCCGACAGACAACATCCTACTTTAGCTTTCGATCTTTTTGTACCCCTCATTTTTAACTCATGTTTTCTTATTAATGAATGAACTATTCATTAATTACAAGAAGACGAAAAAGACGCAAAGCATACAGTAATGATCACAACTGAATGAAATTGATAAAACCGTTTTAGGTTAGGTTGAGGGGCAGACGGCTTCGAATCCCTGACGACTGGTTGGTCTGCTAAATTTGATGGAGACCAGATAAGAGAATTATACGCACAGAACCTTGTAATGATATTTCTAATATATACCTTTGAGTCTATAATATATACCTTTGTAATACTCTTTCTGTATAGTATACACATACCTACACAATGCTCTTTGTCTTCTGCTTCCTCTAACGCTTTTACTACTACGAGTTAGTAGAAGAATATGGAGTATTTGTCATCATACCTACATTATATTAATGTAGGTACCGCTTAGACACTAGTTAATAGCCTAATAAGTAGTTCGGCCAAGCTTTTAGTCTCAGGAACGTAAGATTAAAAATCATGCGGACGATAAGCATCTCTCTGAAGTGTTGAACCTTGCAGCCTTGCTGAGGAGAAAAGATTGGCCCTGAGTTGCCCCATAGCGAGTACACTTTGCGCCAGTGGAAGTACTAGTACTAGTATCCTTTTTCAATACATGACTATGTACTGTAAGTTACATTACGTGCATCATACAAACAAATATACCTAAAATACGGCCCCCATCGGATTTCCGATCGGCAACGCCAGCGCGTTTATCCAACACCCCGTGGACCGCCAGATTCCTCAGGCAGAGTTAGTATTGGTGCCGGAATTTTACGACCCCATACTAGCGCCCGCATTAAAATAACCGTATCGGCGGCAGTGTGGTCACTTATGAATTTGTTATCGATAGCTATCGATGATTAATCGGTATCGATAGTCATCGATAAGAATTATCCACTAGGCGGATTATGCCTCTAAAATGGCATTGGAGTGAAAGATTAATGGCCAACTAGAATACGTATCTTGATCGTACATAGGATTGGGTTCTTTCTAATGTTCCTCAACATCAGGCTAATCGATATCAGCCCTTTGTTCGGACGGAGCTACTTTTTAGTTTTATATTCTTTGTTGAAGATTGGAGAATGGCTATTAGCTAGGAGCGAAGACCTTAACCGTAAGTGAATTTGTCCAAATGTATATGAATTTAACAAGTGAATGAAGGCGGTCTAATCTCCTTCTGAAGATTAACATACATTTCGATAAATATGTACATAGTTCAACTGCCGTTCACATTGGGCCTAATTGTCCTGAACGGCCCTACTAGTACATGGCACCATTGGAAGATAATGTCAGGGGCTCAACAAGATACGATATATATTATTGAGTATGAACTAAGTGCTAAGTACAAAGAAAGGAAAGAAGAGAGAAAGAGAGAAAGCCGATCAAGACATGCAGTGAGCTCGTTCAGCTAGCTCACGTGACAGGAGCTCTGTAAGAGGTATTTATTACCCCATATTTTGAATACCCGTTTACCCTTTATGGGGTATGATATTATTTCTTATCTACCGCGAGCTACTCTGCCTTCACTCTGTACAAAATTTTACACAAAACCAAACGGAGCTTGTCTCAGTCGGAAAAGGTAGCCAGGGAAAACTTATAGAAGGAAACTTACCAAGGCAAGACACTGGTCGCCCGAGTTTATTTTCCTCCTGTAATCACTAGTATTATTATTAGACAAAGTTCGAGTCCCTAAGTTGTAATAATGGGTACGAGGAATTAGAAAGAAGCATAGTCTAGTTTGCACTAGAAGCACTGATCAATTGAAGTTAAATATGGGATGGTATACCACGTGAATCGTGGAGGAAAATTTCATACATCTGCTAACCAAATCTGTCTCTATCGATCAATCAATCAACGGATTTACATATTATTATATAATATAACCTATTTCTCGATTTTGGATGAAGGAATTCTCATGGGAGACTTGATTTCAGATCTCATGGTTTGATTATAATTATTCGGAAGAAGTTCTCATTGCGTATGATATATCCAATTTCAATGTACACTGTAACTTAATTCATGTAACTATGAACGCCTATTTTCTCCTTGATTGGTTGCCGTCTTGCGGCCCCAGCAGCCAAGAGGAGCAATCTTGCGAACCGTAGTCTAATGTGAGATTTGCTTTAAGATGCCCCTGAACAAGTACACTATCTGTCATCAAACTCTGTTTGAACTTTGAGATTTGAAGACTGCAGCGGTTCGAATGGACAGTTAGACTACATACGACTGCACATAAGAAGTTTGGATCGAGGGGTTGGGAATTTGGTCTAGGCATAGCAACACGTTGTGCTCTAGAAATTCAATTCAATATGGCAGAAACCCGAAGATGTGGCACGGGGATTATTAAGAGGTCGGATTGGCGAGAATGTTTGGAACTAGTGATGAGGTTAACGTTCTGGCCTTGTAATAAGAATGTCCTTCGCTCGAGCCTCTTCGTGTTCGGTATTTGGCAGGCGGCAGGCTGGCATGGATCTATTGTTGACCAGCATTGGGTGTGTGTGTTAAGGTTGGAACGGTGCTCGAGAAGGGATTATTATCCATGATGATAAGGATTTCGGAGAGGGGAACCTCAACCCTCGGGATTCGCGATGTCATTGAACAGAACTCATGGAGTACTCGTATGATAGCACCACTCGTGCTACGAGTATACAGAGTACACTAACCGCCATTAGATCACTCTTTATATAGGGCCCGCCGCCACCTCCTGCGTAATAATGATTTTATAGTTACCCTTACTGCGGGGCTTTGCAACATGGGGGGGTCAAAGGTCTATCATGTGGATCAGGCCGTATTATTGTAACTGTCTTGGTCGCTGCGCCGAGTTACAGGATTGTGGGCGAATCACGGGCTTCTTCCGGTCGACGGGCACTTAACTACATTCAGCTTGGCGGCTTTGCTTCAGCCATGGCTGGTCATCCCTTAGCCGCTGGAGCCCCGTTCCCTTTTTGGTCCCTAGTTTCATCAAGCATGTCCAGGGACCAGGACATCGAAGCCTGAAAGAGAGGGAAAGATAGATAGAGTGAACAGGAGAGTCTTGTTGGATTCACTTGCAAAGTAATAGGGCTTAAGGTTGGAGGAACACTACAATTAACCATCTAATAAATGCAGAACATTATTGCTCGGAGGTGGTTTCCGTAGTCATTATCTAGAGATGCAGCGGTTCCGATTACTGTATGTAACTAATAATAATAAGGTCTGCATCTATGTATAAGGCTTTTATAGTATGGAGTAAAGATGCCTATCTGTATCATATATATATAGTGCGGATGTAGGCTGAAGTATCATGAAGTGTATAAAAACATCTAAAACCCATTTATAACGTTCATTGTTAGATACGAACTAGTAACTTACTGTGCAAAAATTACGTAAATTACATCATGTCTTAATGATTAATACAAGCATTAATTAAATCGATTGCGAGTCTCAGATTGCGAGAGGGATCAATACAAAGTCGATACTTAATAGATTACCACTAGTATGGAGTTTTAACAGTAAATTGTCACTCTAACCTATCATAGGTAGTTAGATCTAGATGCCATGAACCTCTGGAGTCTGTACATACATGGCGCTGGAACCCTTTTCGTTGTTGTTCAAGAATCAATGTTGATATCATAGGAACCTACTACTGTAGGCGAACATCAAGTCTTATCCATTTGGGTATTTGTTCGCATAGGAGTAACAACTATGTAAAATAATAAGTGGAGAGACTGCATGGCCCTTTTCAGATTTTCCAGCCCCATGTATGTGTCTGCGCGATCCTGGTACAAGGACAACCTATGATATACAAGAGAAAGGCATGAATGAACAAGAAATGCAAGAAAAAAGAACCCGAGAGTGACAAACCGAAGAGCGTTTGAGCATCCAATGCCTTCTTTCATACCTATATATCATATCATATATAAATATGCCAATGTGATCATTCTATAGTAAAGCCTGATCATTAGTCTTCTTTCTCGGGCGATCCTCGGCCGCGTTTAGCCTAGTTTGACGACCAACAGATTTATATCCGGATAGAATTCTACTAGTGTATGGAAATATTATCATTATTGAGAGTGTCTAAATAGAGATCTCTGTGTACGAAAATCCGGCATGATTGTTATTATGATAGTGATAAGTAAATTCTAATAATTATATACCCTTCATAGATAGCTTGTTAAATATGTATGGACTTCAATGGTATTCTGGTTACCGGTTACCGTTTATCGTTTACCACATATGTAATATAAGACTTCCCGTAATTACCGGTCCTGACCGTTCTGTGACCACGGCCGTTTTTTCCCCCGTTGAACGGAAGCTCGATTCTATCTTGTCTCTCTCCATCTTTTCCCTTTTCCCCTTCTCTCTTTCTCCTTCTACCTCGACTTCTTGTCCTTTCTCTCTCTTTCTATATCCTTTCTTTCTATCCTCCCTTCTTCCCTTCCCCCTTCTCCCTCCCTCCCAACTCCCCCGAGAAGGAGAAGGCCCATCTTCTTCTGCTTTTACCAGCAGACAAGGTGGTGCCATTTGAAACGCGGACGTGGCCGTTGTTACTGGCTTGTCCATGGGGGTATGGCTTGATATTATCTCTTCCCCCTTTGAGTAGCCCGTCTGTGGGAAATTCAAAAATATCAGAGAACAGCCAGGTGGTGTCTATCTCCGGACCGCTTTTCTTCTTCAACATTTTCCTATCATTGCTACCAACGAACCTGGCGTCCTTTTTTCCCCCTCTTTCCCCCTTTTGTTGACTTTTGGAATTGTCGAATTTCTCACCAGCATTCATTTTCTGCATCGGGCTGAGCGTTCTCGTTCTTTGTATCAGTATAATTCCCCCTTCGTTTAGTTTTTCTTTGCGATTGTTAGCAGGTAAGATGTTTCCCCCTTTGTCTACACCCATTATTCTTTCTCTCATAACAAGCAGTGATTTTATTCATTGTATTGTATTATTACCATCCTTATTGCACCTTCCAGTGTGAGCCACCCCTAACTCTACTTTTTACAAGTCACCCTGATCGATTCATCCCTGAGAAGAATCACATCCAACCCCATTTTGAGGAGCCCCTGCTGACCCCCCTATTTTCCTAGGTTGAGTCCCTTTCAAACCCTTCCGTTCTCTTGGGTACTTCGGCCGTTCGACAACTTGATTCCTCCCACACGTTGGCGCAGCCTTATTCAGTCATAGCCTTGTGACAATCCCGCTTAGTTGACCGTTGGTTGAGACCGTCACAAGAACACCTGGGACCCATCATGGCAGCACTGGTCCAAACAATTCCACAGCAGACCAGTTCCGTTCTCCTCCAGACACGTCCGTCGTCTGCATCCGCGTCCGGAACTGGCACCTTTACTGCATCATCCCAGGTGCTCCAGCAGCCGACCTCTCGTCCCCAGACTATGTCCCTGGGCGGCGCCGCAACGGGGGCTGGCTCGGGGAGCTATCGGACTAATCAGGCAATACCTGTAGCTCCGTATGCCTTCACCACTACTCCCGGGCTGGTTAATACCAGCAATGGCCAGCAGCGGCCGCCCTCTTCTCTTTCGAGACCGGAGAGCCAGGTCTCTCCCCCCGCTCCTCCAACGCTACAGAAGACTGCCAATGGAATCGTCCCTCCTCAACGATTGCACCATTTTGCGGCAAGTTCTGTGTCTTCCTCATCCTCTAATTCGTCACACCGCTCCTGTGTTTCCCAAGACGATAGCGTTCTGTCGTCAAAGCATCGTCCCCGTGAGGTCCCCCTGCGCCCGTTGTCCATCGTCGGCATCCCTTCCGCAAGCCCGTTTCTCAATATATCCTCGCCCACTGGTTCAGCCAAGCCTTCGCCTGATCGCTATCGCCGTGGTAATCGTCGTGCTGAAAACGTTGGTGGTCCACAGCCATCCTTGTCCTCAGGGTCCAACGCGTTAACCCCAACGCCGGCTAGAAGATCATCAACTTCCGAGGACTCTCCGCCAGCAGGTAATTCTTCTCTCCCGCCTTCGAGAGCTGATAGCAATGTTCCGGGGCATGTACGCGTCCCGAGCGCGGATGACACCCGCCCGGAGAAGGCCCAGTCCCCCGACCTTGCAAAGCGATATCGACGCCGGAGTTGGGCCATGGATGCCGCAGGCTCCCAGATGCCTTTGGATCCATCCCTATTTTCTCCTTTGCCCGACCTGAAGTTACCACATGACGCAACACGACCCAAATCGGCCCACACTGACAGCAGGAATCTTGACACACAATCAGTTCGATCCTCTATAGCCTCGGTAAGTTCATTCACTCTCCATGCCATCCGATTGACCACCTCTAATGCTGAGCTTTTTTCCATCAAAAAGGTTGAACGCGAGTCGGGAACCACACAGCCACCAGCATCGTTTGAAGAGGAGGTGCAACCTTCAGGCCCATCTCAAACATCCGAGTCCTCCAAACGATCGGCCAATCCCTCGCCACTGTCAAAACTGGTGACTGTAAGCCCAGATTCCCCCACCGCCGGTAAATCGACAGCCTCGACAAACAAAGGAAAATCATCCTCTGACAAGGTGGTGGAGAGCCCCAGCGTTCAACGACTGACCAACCTGGCCAACATGGACGCAAAGAGACCGGGGAAATCGAGACTGAGGAGAGCATTCTCCTTCGGAAGCGCTTCCGAGCTTCGTAAGGCTTCCGTCCAGAATAGGCGGGAGCTGGTAGGACCGGACAAGGACCGGCAGCAACAACTCAGTGAAGAACTTGGCCCAGAACAGGCTGCTATTGCCGCTCAGCAGGAGGCAAATGGGCTTGGTGAGAACATCTATTCCAACACCAGCCGCTTTTTCGCAGGCTCGACGGACAACCTGTCAATCTCGTCCACAGCTTCTTCCGCGTCCATTATGCTGCGAAAAATGGGCAGGGGGATGAAGAAATCGACACGATCACTAGTTGGCCTCTTTCGTCCCAAGTCTCTCATCGGCAATAATGCCGATCCCATTACTATCGAGCCAATGGCCCCGCAGGTATCGATGGTCAATGTTGAAGCCGAACCGAAGACTCTTAGCGTCATCCAGGATCCTCCTCCCCAGGCTTCTGAAGGAGCAGAGGCTCCGAAGGTCGAAATACCCTCAATGGACAAAGCACCTTCACCTCCTCCGGCAGAGCAAAGTAATGCTGATGCTACCCGTCGAAGGAGCATCACCGGCGGAGATGAGCGGGAAGCACTTGCTGCTGTGAAGAAGGGAATTCTCAAAAGTCTGTCTCGGACCCCCCGCTCTTAAATGAGGAATGATTGTTGATTAATAATCCTTGATAGATTCGGGACAGTCATCTCCTGTTTCCAAACCTGTTGAACCAAAGATTGCCGTTGAACCAAACCCGCCACGCATTGCGCTTTCCAATGATTCCCCCCACTCTAGCGCACCCAGCACTCCTGATAATCACTCCCAACGGGCCGGACATAGGAGAACAGATTCGGTTCTAATTGATGGGGAAGATTACTTTCTACCGCCTGGCAAGGTCATTGTGTCGGAATCCAAGAGCGCCCCTATAACCCCACAGCCGGTCGTTGCGAAAAGCATTGTCTTCAGCCCCCGAATTCAATTTCACGAGACTTGGCCGAGTGTAGAGTATGATAGACGTGGGGATATTGCCACCTGTAATCGGTTAACTCCTCTAATTGCCCAACAAATCAAAGAGGAGATTAACACATTCAAGATGGTGAGTAGTGACCGGCAGCCAGTTTCTTGTTTGGCTTTCTTTGGTTGACGTTTAATAATTTTTCCGACAGGAAATGGAGGTGCATGAAACCTCGAAAGTTTACACCCATTTTCTCTAAACTCCTGCATTTCCGCGGCGTTTTATTGCGACATATAGCAACCAATGTTCATTCCGCATTTACAATTTTGTCACGATTATTTGGACCGGCTTGTGAAAAGTATCATACTCATGATATCCCCAAGCAGTTCGTTTTCGACCAGTAGATTAGGGTGGCCCCAACTCAACTCAGAGCTCTGCGATGCCATTTTAAGTAGAGTTGGCCCTTTCCCGTCTTATATTTTATATTTTTAGTTTTTATTCTTTAGTGTTTTTTGGGGGGAGACTTCCGTTTGTTTTCGTACTCTACCTTCCCCGTCCTCCCCCTACTCTGTCTGGTTCTATGTGTTTCTGGTGTTAAGGGGGGAAAGGAGTCTGTTACCATTAGCGTTCTGATGAGTTTTGTTGACAAACATCCTTCTTAACTTTGTTGGGCCAGACGATGAGTTCACTCCTATGTCTGATATTCCTACTTATTGTTTCACTATAATTTCGCGTATTTCCTTTTATACCATTCCTCTTACATTTTTTCTCGTCTCGAAAGACTATATCGAGGAATTTCTTTTTCTTTTCCTTATGAGACTCGTTCATCCATCTACCTTTGGAATCATAAAAAGTGGAACATGACATTTCTCTTACTCCCGTTTTTTCGGACGTGTCAGTTGGTTTGTTTGCATTCTTGTTCTTCATCCGAGCGTCTACATGCCTTTTTTTCTATCGCATTTTTCCTTTCTTGTGCATCGCTTTTCTTCGATTCCTGGTTGACAAGGAAAATTTTTTTTTTTTTTTTTTTTTTTTTCTATTATTATTATTATTCATTGGAGCTGTTTATTTAACTTCACGTCGTTGGAAACGAAGGGTGATCTTTGGATATTAATTGTAGGGTGAGTAACTAGCAATGGTTTATCAGGCATACAGAATTTTGCCGACTCGAGATCACTGATTACGCTTTTTTTTTTCTTTCTCTTTTTCTTCCTGTTCGTCGTAATAAGGTTCATGTAAAATGATGGCATTATGTACATCAAATCAAAACAAAATACATACATTGGATGCAATTGCAAACTGTACTGCAGAGCATATAACTCCACTTCTCTATTCTCTAATTATAAATGAAACGGAACTTGCATTATGTTATTCTTTTCATAAGACCATCATATTTGGAGTTTTTCCTTTTTTGGGAGGGAAGAGGAGGGAAAAAAAAGAGTTATTAATATCGATTTTTTTTTTTATGATAGGTGTCCATGTAGATAGATATCCTGAATATCATTGATGATTTCTAGGCTAAGTTGTCTACGAATTGATACCCAATATCGTTTGGTGTAAACGCCGGGGTTTTTTTTTTTTTTTTTTTTCGTCTGGGTTCACCTGGTTGATGATGATCTCTGTGGTCGAGGTTCCACGTGTGCCTTTTTCGCCCTGTGCTTTGCAGGGGTGGCAGACAACTCCGAGTCGCTCTTCCCATTGGGGACACCATTTGGTTTCTCTGATAGATGTCCTTCAGACACATCCTGAGAGACTGCAGGGAGAGTCTCTGGAGATCGCGAACTGTCAACATCTTCGTCATCGGTACTATCTCCACCACCGTGCATCTCGATGACAGCTTTGTGGATCTCCTGGCTAACTTCCTTCAATGCACCCAGGCCGGCCTTGTCCGTATCTTTATTCGGGGTGGGATGTGTTGTGCCAGGATCCTTACGGTAGAGATAAGCGCGCACAAAGAAACGGGCAAATAGATACGTGAGAGGCAGAAGATACATCACGTTGAGCCAAATTGCGAATGACTGGCCGGTTGTGTCGATGCAATTGACCATCCGGTACTGAACAATCTTCTGCGGCGCATCCTCTGCTTGAGAAAATTGGCCCATAGGGATCTCATCAGTAGTGGAATGCTGTTTCTGCATATTCATGACATTCTCCGCCACTCCTCCGGCGCCCGCAGCGCGCAAAGCAAGCACCTTCAGCCATGGCTCTAGTTTACTAGTCGCGGTAGTTGCGTTAATGCCTGATTCCGCCACGGAGGCCATCGATGGGAGAGGGACAGAAGCCAGCTGTAGTGCCGACGGTGAGGTCACCACTTGGACGGGGATGGTGTAGCGGATGAACAAATGAATGGCGGCCATCATTGAACCAAGGACGAACTGCGTTATTTGCACTGTGGTCAAGGTACGCTTCACCACGTTGGGGATTCGAAGGGACAGTGCTGTCAAGGTATAGTACGTATACTGTGTGTATTGTTATCAGCCATTGCCGGGTTGGATTTGGGGATCCCAGCCTGACGTACCATCAAAGCATGAATTCCCGAATTGACCAAGGCAAACACCCAGATCGGAGGGCCAATGTATCTAATTCCGGCCCACATGCACATCATGGCACCGGTATGGTGGTAGATCTGTAGAGTCGAGCTTCTCTTCCCTTTCGCTAGGATGATGACCGTATCCAAAACCTCATAAAACTTCGACAGGTAGAAAATCCAGCCGAAAAATGCTAGTCCTTCGTTCCAGAGCCTCCCCACGTCTGTCGGATCGGGCAGGCCGTCCTTGCCCAGGGTGAATTCCGGGTTGGGCAACACCCATTGATCGGCGGTCGGGTTGTACATAGCTGCATTTCCCAACCCCCGGGGGCCGGTGATTCGGCAAAGCGCATCTGCTATCGCGACGATTCCATTGGGATCACGTCGGGAGGGCATCGAGCGGCGGAAAACATGAAACATTCCGACGAAGGTCCATGTCGAGTAGCCGGCCAGAAAGACATTGTGTAAGATGACCAGCAGCCTGAAGACTCGGGTGCGACTGAAGGCCCATGGTTTGTAACCCCTGCTCTCGTTGATGCTGTTGACGATGATCACGGTGGCTGCATACAGACCTGCGACGGTAATGGGGACCCGGGCATCGAGCAATTGGGTGAATAATGCTGGAGGGATCGAGAATGGCCGTTCCCAGGAGCGTTCGACTGGTGCTGGAGGAAGCGAAAAGGGACTCGAGGCTGGAGGAAAGCTAAAGAGCGAGTTAGGTGGTAAGGCAAACTCGACGGTCGGACCAGCAGCTTCAAAGCCCAGCATGACGAGCAGAACAGTCGTTCGTCGTATAGTTACTGTAGAAAGGACAGTACTAATGAGAAATAATTTCACAAAGAATTCATTACGCGGAAAATGTCAAGACAATTCATTGTTTATATTAGTTGTCATTTCCTTTTGTTTTGATTTAAATATATTAATAAATATTCAACAATATCAACAATATCACAAGTTGTTGGGATCAATAAAGAAGTCTTGCATATTCACTCATGCGGGTCAGTGACGCCATGGCGTATGTGTTGGATTTCTTGTGGGATCATCTTTACAGGATTAAGAGATGGAGAAAGTATGAGATATGGACGAATGGCGTTGTGAAGATGACCTCCTCTAGATGATTGTTGGGGATTCAAGGGGATTCAGCTCGGCTCTGATTCGACAACGGTTTTAGATCATGAAGCTTTTTGGTGGGAAAGCTGAATAAACTTAATAACCTACTTTATTAAAGCCTCGGTACATGCAAGTTATGTAGATATCATATTTGTAACTACCTACTATGTATGATAGATGCAACTGAGACTGAGGTAATGGATACCATGGAGAATATCATAATAATAATAATCCATGGAAAAGCCCTGGAGCCTGAGGCTGGATGTCCTGAACATCCATGGATCCGGGACACTTACTAGCGTAGAAAGTGGATCTGGCTAAACATATCTTATTACCTAATAATAAGGCTCAGATTGACCGGCAGAAAGGCTTGGCGGTAAAGTTTTGGCCAATCAAGAAGTTAATAGAAGAGCTGGGCCGGTCAGGTTAGCTCGTGAATTTACCAGTTGCCCCCTCAGCTCTACGTATGTAGGTTCCACTGTGGGTTGACATATCATATTTTAGGTATTTATGAAATCTCAAGAGCATGGATAACTTATGATGCGCGGATATTATCCATGACAAAAATTCTGTATTCATACCTATGGATACAATTCATATCTGCGTATCCATGGAGAGCCTGGCAATCCATTATTATTCAAAAATGTCGCTCAGTCTTCACTATGATAGGTATATTCAGCCCTTCTTAGCGCCGGATTCGCTAGCGTCCCGATTGTCGCTAACCAGATAAATTCTAGATGACGTTTTTAACACCGCCCCAATAATCACCTGCGATTTAAAGACATTATTCATGCAATGTATCAGAGTGACAGAGTCTCACTTCCAGAAGGTCGGTAGTGGAAGTGCAGTTGCAGCTGTGAGCGATGATTGCCCTTCATGCTCCACAACAGTCTCAGACTTTAGATGCCTACCTAATAACTTAACTTTAACTAAAGACATAGAGAATAGCAGCGTTTCCGATTTCGAACCTTGAGGAGATTACTTAAGTGTTCTGTTCTGGACCACGTCAATGTTTACACATTCTACTATAGTCAAAATGGGTATTGGTTTAATTGATTTGCATCCCGCATCGTGGAGTGTCATCGTCTGCATCGGTTTATCGCACTTGTTTCGATCGATACGTACCCTTGAAAGCGTGCTATAATAGTAACCTTAAACCTAGGTAGTCACATATGGAGATCGATTATTCTGGTCATTTGCAAGATACCAAAGCTAATCACCAACCGGATCCAGGTATACTGATCACATTAAACATACGCAAAAAAGCTGTGAAGGAGGTTCGGGATCAAGTATTACCTTGAGACGAGCTGAAGATGAGTGAGAGGGATGTAGGTAACAAATGCCACTTGAAACAATGGTGTTTCTGTATGTACAAATATTGTTTGAAGCTACGCCTGCAAGATACTAGTCTTCATTTTCCATGGACATTCAACTTCTAATCTATAGAGTCATAGAACATGAGAGTAGCTAAAAAAAAAAAAAATTGTATGGTATGCATGCTACTAATAGAAAGTGGTCATATCCAACGCCTAGCCATGTGATCTCCATAAGTGAGAAGACTCGGTGGAGACAGTTCAGATGGTGAATCTTTTTCAAAATTTGTAGACCGAAAATACCGAAAATCGCCGTTTCGATACATAAGAGACATTAGACGGAGATGCCACCCAGTCCGACATTTATCATTACTGATACAAAAGTTCTACTTCACCAAATGACGGCGTTAACAACCGACTGTTGAAATGTAAATTAACCTCAATGACCAACTCCTTCTCCCCATGAACCCCAGTATATACAACATATTGGACGCTAACTCTTAAACTGTTCTCCTTCAACGGGGTTTCGTCTCTAAGGGTAGAGGAGGAGGTGGTGCGGACAGAGCATGACCCGGAGTAGACTGTATTTGGGGATTCTTTGGCGGCGCCGGTGGTGGGGGTGGTTTTCTCTTGTTGAGCGCTTCTATATCGATATTTGACGTAGTTCTGTTCAACAACGGGTGAGGGGGCGGTGGGGGAGGTTGGTCTTGCATTTGCTGTGGTTCAGGCTCTGCGGGAGCGTTCTGTTCTTCAATGAATTCATTAATGCGCTTTGTGATACCATATCTTTGATTAAGCGCAGTAAACTTCTTCTTTCCTGCTTCGATTTGGTCACCGTGGCGCTCACGGAGATTATTAGCAGTGGAAGCCGCATTCCTCGCGTCAACAACAGAGACGGATGATGGGTCACTGTGAAGGTTTTGGACAGTCCGCAAGGCCGCTTGCTTCTCAGCCAGGGTCGTTCCCTGAGCAGATGAGCTCGGCGAACCCAGAGCAGTGGAAGTTGATATCTTGGAGAATCGGGTCTGAAGTTCATCAAGACTAGTATTTGCAGCTGGGCCGTCCACTGGAGACCGACTCCCAGAATTGTTGTGTGCTCGCCCGATGCCCAAGCTAGGCACGGATATACCTGCTTCGCCCAAGCGGGATATGGCTCCTTGGTTTAATTGCCCGTGAGATTCGGTCTCTGCATAAGGGGGAGGAGGGGAAGGCGGGTGTGACACGCCGGAGTCTCTTCGCGGAGGGAGTCGGGGAGGAAGGGATGGCTTGAGCTTTGACCCATCCCCAGGATTAGAGTGACCTGAAGACTCGATATGCCTGAATGGAGGAGGTGGAGGGTCCGCTCCCTCAGTCGGGGACCGTCTCGTGGAGCTTGGCTGGCGAGTCTGCCCTGACGACAAAGGGCCCGCTCCGAGGTTTCTTCGCTCTGAAGGAGCCCTGTTGGTAACGGCGACGGGAGCTTGGGATATGACACGTT
>NPHW01003932.1:0-21737 GCA_002240705.1 Elaphomyces granulatus
GGTCGGGTGAGCTGTATGCACGCATGCTGCGATATGCAAGCCACGGGTACTTTACCTACCTAGCTTTGCCGAGTCCTTTTCCCGTACCTATGTATAGAAGGCGAACCGACGATTAATAATAATTATGTACACACCCATGTCTACATAGTTTGTTGTGGGCTTCACACCGAACTGTAACCCGGTTTGTTGTAGATTCGTTGCAATCTAGTGAGATTGGTAGATTCGTCAATATACATGGATTGTTGCGTTTTATGGCCAGCGCAAAAATGTCTGTGGAAGGAATGTCTAAACACACCAATAATGGGATCTATCCTTCATGTCGTAATACCATACCACACTTCCAACTTCGCTCCAATGCATGAGCCCCAGTGCCTTTATCCTTATCTCGTAGATTCTGTACCGGACTCAGGTATATATCAATTGTGGGGCGCTTCCGCTTTGAACATCATCCTTGACATTCACAAGAATGAAAGCTTGACTTCCCCATTGGACTGCTTTGCACTGTCTCCCAAGAGAATAGATTATAGCAGTATCCAGAAACTTGCAAGTCCAGGCCCGCAGCGGCTTCGTATTCTTGAGCTAGATACACATTAGTGTTGCCAGAGGAGATGAATTCTCGTTCTTCAGATGTTACAACTTACACACCCTGTTGCGATGGCCTCATTAATAGAATCAATCATTCACGAGGCGTGAATCCGGAAGTGTACAGATATACTACTATCCTTTGTTTTGACGACATTGGGGTAGTCGTTTAGCGTATACCCAACGCTGATTGGAGAATGTTTCAACAGCTTTGCTGTTAAACACGGATTGCGAAATTTGCAGTCGAAGGTTGTCAAGTGGATCGGCCAATCTGGGATCATCTGTGGTTAGAGGCCGGGTGTCTAACTTATAACATGAGAAGGAAGCTTGTTTATTAATAATAAGTTGGCAAACCGACCTGATCGCGGGGGGAACAAAGAAGAATCATTAATAGTTTTTTTTTCTCCCCAACGAAAGCGTAGGATCATATTATTCTTATTAACAATATAATATGCCTACTAACTAATATACAGTGTATCATGTAAAACATTGAACCGTTATCAAGTTCGTAATATAGCAAACGTCACAATAATTCCAGGATAGTCAATAAGTCCAATATCCATCTACTATCTAGAATAGTTATAGATAAGAACGGTGAAAGATAGCTTAGCGAGAATCATCTATACCATTCGGATTCATTTCATTTCATTTCCGTCTGATAAATTTGCTTTCATCGTTATAAAATCCCAATGTTACTGAGGAGACAAAAGCCTTTCTTCCATGCCTCTCCACCCTACTCTAATCATACAACCGTTAACCCGATTCCTTATGAATAATTATCTGGAACCTACAACTAACACACGCCTTCTGCCCACATCCAGGACAAGTTAGCGTATACAATGGTTGGTGCCGCTGACATGCCTCGCACACCTCCGCATGAAACGATTTCATCCACGCGCCCAAATGGTGTTGACGGTTGCATCTAGCATTAACTCTATTTTCCGCTGGCGACAACATAGATTCGAGTTTGCCCTCGCGACGAACTTCGGCAAACCAGTCTCGAAGGGATTCGAGAACGAACCCTGTGATTTCGACGTCGAGGTCCGTGATGCTGTAGCGGCCGCTTGGGTGGGCGAGTTTGTGGTTGAAGAAGGGGACAAGATACTGAGTGATGAGCTCGTGGTAGTTGGTTTCTTTTAAATTGCTGGCGGCGTCGCCACAAGTGTGCTCTGTGGTGAAAGTTTCTAGGCGTTGCGAGATTGGGTGTGGAGGGATAGGTGTTTTGCAGCTGTTGAACTTGAAGTTGGAGTTGTTAGGCGGTTCTCTTTCTTCAGTTCCTGCTTCTGGTTCGGGTTCCGGCCTTTCTTGGTCTTCGTCTTCATCATCAACAGCATCGCCATCACTGTCAGCATCAGTATCACTACTGCCGCCATCGCTGCAACTTTCGCCTTGCTCCATCTGTAGCCCAGGCACCATCCTTGGATTCGCAGCGAAGAGAGGCTGAGAGTCCGCCACCATCACCATCTCCTCTGTCGTCTCTTTCTCCATTTCTGCCTCATCACGTTGCACACGGGCTCGCATTGCATTCCTCCGACGGATTTCGTTCTCTTTCCAGTGTTCTGCCATGCGTTCTTTCCGTGCCTTTCCATCACGCTCTCTATTGGGCTCTTCACCATGGCCCTCTCCCACATCCTCCCAATCTTCTTGATCCGCCTGACCTGGAGATGTCTCCTGGGTAGTTGGACAAGCACCAGGCCCATGGCTGAATGCATAATGACCATACGGATCAGCCATATCGCAGGCTCTGACACCGCAGGTTGGACAACGCCTATTCATGTGCGATTCATACTGCTCGTAATATTCGGATGCCCAGGATTGACTTTCCATAGGATATTCATCCCTGTAGCTGAAATGGAAACTAGTGTATTTAAAAGTGAGCTGTTCATCGTGGGCCTTGCGTCGAACAGGGTCCCGCAGAATCTCGATGGCATCTTGAATCTGGGGACGGCTTATGCCACATCAGTAGGGCACTGTCCCAGCCAGAAACAAGCAAACTGTGTTTAAAATATTCATATAAAGAAATAAACTTCATACTTTTTGAAACTCTGATTTGTGATTCATCTCACCACCTGTTTTGTCAGGATGGAATTTAAGGGCAAGCTTCTTGTAGGCTGTGTTGATATCTGTGGGTGAAGCATTACGTGAAACACCCAGGACCCTATAATAATCAAGTTTCTTCCTCGAGTTCTGCATAATTTCTGTGGCAGCTGTTCTTTTAAGACTTGTGAGTATGTAGAGAAGAGAGAGAATGCACCTTGAGGGTAGCAAGTGTGATCAACTCATGCTGTGGTGTGCACCTTCCACCTAACCTACCACTGTAGTAAGTCAAGCATAAACACCTCAGAGAACACAATCAGTGAATGATACATACCTAGGTACATGCAAAAGATACATATGGATGGTGGGGAAATGTACCATTCTATTCATAATTAGCATAAAGTTGACTTGCTCGTTATGGTGTATCTGTCTCTCAGCAGCGGTAAGTACCTAGAGAAAGAGAATCCTTATCAAATGCTGACTTGGTAGATGAGCAGTAGATAGTATGGGGGTACGCATTCGATGATCAATCACCGTAGGTCGAGAGAAAAACAAGAAGGGGAGTTTATTTATATTCTTAAGAAAGCCACGAAAGCCCGTGGATGCCAGAAATATAGAAACAGAGATAAATTGAGACTGGTTTTACATGCTAATATAATGGGTCTAAACTGATGCTCATGAACAAGTCTACATCCCATATCGACTTCTTCTCCGGTCCCTCACTGTGACAGAGTTTACATATCCTCACTGGCCGTCGCACCAGTAATGATTTCCACTAGTTCACCCGTAATGGCTGCTTGACGCTGTCTGTTGTATAGAATCTGGAACCTGGATGAGGTTAGAATAATAAGGTCCTCCGTTCTCGCAACAAAGTGCTAAAGGCCTAAGAGAATCAGGTTTTACATACTTGTTAATCATATCACCGGCGTTCTTGGAGGCATTCTGCAATCCCATCTGTTAGTCCCTAGTGCCTAATTCACCGTCATGATCATCAATACTACAGGACACTTACCTCCATTGCATTCCGACGAGCCTGTGCACGTTGTTAGCTACCGCACTGGGAAAATTGAACTCAATGGAATCCTTTACCGATATTTCGCATGCATGACCTTCCGACATTGCCCAGAACAAACTGTTCGCCAGAGCATATTCGCGTAGATTGGCGAGAACCTCATCATCAATCTCGAAAGCAGTAATGTTGGCTGGGTAGAAATGGTTAATTGTCAGACCAACACGAATCGCCAATAGCCCTTGGAAAACTCACGGGAATTAGTGATGGCTTCCTCGGAATAGGCCTCGATGATGGTGGGTTCGTAGCTTTGGGCATTGATAAATCGATTGTAAAGGATTTTGACGCTGGCAAAGTCCGTGGGTAGCAGAGCAATCTGGTCAGCAATGGCTTGAGCATCCGCAAATGTCGGAATGTCTTTGCCGACGTTGGAGAAGCTCAAGGCGATGCTCTGAGCACTGGACCGGCCTAGTTGGGCCTTGGCCTTCTCTCCCAACACGACGACATCATAATTGGAATTCTCCGCAAGCATTCGACGGGTGGCCTTGCTGAGACCCGAGTGAATCCCACCACAGAGGCCTTTGTCAGAGCTGGCCACGACTAGTAAAGTCTTCTTGCCGTCCAAAGGTTTGGTCTCTGCGTTCTCGAAGACGGTGTTCGAGGTCTTCCCATAGATGCGGGAGTCTGCCATGGCCTTCTGGGCGCGGGTCAGGCGGGTCGAGGCGACGATCTTCATGGTGTTAGTGATCTTCTTGATGTTCTTTATGGACTTCAGACGGCCTTCGATTTCACGGAGGGTTGCGAAATTGGCGATGCTAGTGGGCGCAGCCCTACGACGATTAGCGATTGACTACTAGCTCGTCATCCCTTAGCTCCGACTCTGTTCTACAGAGTCGTTGCCATGGTTTGGCACTGGGATGCAGAGAGGATGTGACTTACCGAAGGAGGGCCGCGCTGCCAGCCTTGACGGCCGGGCGGGCAGCACGAAAAAGCATGATGCGAACAACGGAGGAGCTCTTTCAGGATCCGGAGGTAGTTGGATCAAGTCAATTGAAGCCGAACTCTCAGTACGGTGTCGCCGTCCTGCAGGGGCAACTTCTTTTCTTCCCTTTTGCTTTTGGCCGCGAACGTCGGAATGGGTAGGATGCGCTAATCTCGATCTGGAGAGTATGCTCAGACCGCCTGGAAATTTTCTGCCGCCACGTGATGTACTTAGGTAGTATCTAGGTAGTTAGCTCATTCATTAGCATGGATAGCTGAGGTAAGCTGAGATAAATTATTTCCAGCCTAATTCCAGCCGCCCGAAAAAGGCGGTGAAACGAACCCATTCACCCTATCCAGACAAATAATAGAGTCTCTACCTAATATGTATGTAATGCACCTATCATATATAGTTACCTAGGCAGTAACTTTAAGATCAGTAGTGGATTTGTACCAATGGCAATACTAACCATGAATAATTAACTTGAAGTCACGCCCGTCATTTCACAAGCATCGTATTTATGTATTATTCCCAGCCTTCCGCCCCTGGTGGATTCCGCGCTTCCTCTCGTGATTTCGCCCTCTTCGGCTTCTTTTTCTTCTTCCAACGCTGTCTTCTCCTGCCTCCTTTCTTCTCCTCCCGTCGCCGTCGCCCTCCATGCTCCTCCCTCGCTTCATCCTCTCATCACCCCTCCGGTTCCCTTCATTCATGCTAATTTTCTCTTTGTGACACCAGAAAAGAGAAGGAGGAAAAAAAAGTTAGTATTAATTATTACCCATCTGTCTTTTCCGTCAAGTTCCCGTCAACATTCCTCATCCACTCGCCGTATCCGTGATCCAATTCTGCTTCCTCTCCCCTCCAGTGTCGAAGGCCTGCTGTCGTTGCCCTCGCGTCTTGGCTTATTTCTCCACGACTCTTTTGGAGTCCCTTTTTGCCATTTCTATTTTCTACTTCTAGTTCTCTGGTGTGATCGTCATCCTCTCGTCGCACCATCCCCCCTCCGCTCTCCCTCTTTACTCTTTCAAACGACCTGTCACGAGTCAAATAGGTTTCCCGCTTCTAGAAAACGGCCTCTTTCAGCAACCTTCACAGGGAGGCACTTGTTTCTCTCGTCTTGAGCCCCTCCACAGCGCACTTCCAGGTACTCCCGTTGGATTCTGGTTGGATTCTGGTCACGCTCCCTTCACCGTGGGGTGATTTTCTTAATCTTAGCCCGTCGAACAATGAGCTCTTCCGATGATGATGCCCCGCTCATCGGGTCAAATGGCCATTTCGCTGGTGAGTAGTTACCTGAGGCCACCGGGGACTTCTGTCGCGGTGAAGGATCCACATCTCCCTTTTTCCCATGGAGTTTCTCCCGTCCCTCACTAGCTGCTTCAATATGATTTCTGATGATCTGAGCCTCCTCGATGGGCGGTGGTTTGCATCCGGCGACTAACACTGTTAACACTCAGGTGCTGCACAGTCCCCTGAGGTTATCTCCAAGGAAGCAGAGCAACCGGTTGGGGGTACTTCAAGAAGGAACGGTCGATTAAACCCTGGAGTTTCCATCCGGTTTGGTCCAGCAGGGGATGGGGATGTGGAGATGAAGGATGTTGTCAAAGGTCGGCAGGTCAACAAGAGAAAATCTCAGGGGAAAAAATCGTATGCAGAGCCAGAGAGTAGTGAAGATGACAAGCCTTTGGTACGCTCAGACTTTGCAGTCATAAGATCGGCCAATGTTGCTTCAACGGCTGACTATTCGATAGAGTAAGCGTCGCCGGACGTCCGGAAAACAGGCCGCTTCGAAACCGACTGACGCTCGATCAGCCCAGCGCTTGACGAACGGAACCAAGGTACCGGAAGCATCAAAAACTGCCATTGGAGAAGACTCGGATTCGAGTACTCCGATCGAAACCAAACTAGCGAAGCGGAAGGTCAAGGTTGAGCAGCAAGCAGAGAAGGAGGCCAAAGCTGTTCGGAAAGAGGCTCAGGCTTCAGCTAAAAAGACCAGTAAAACCGCGAAGAGTACCAAGCCTGTGACCAATGGGGTTAAGAAAGAAGTCAGCGAGGCCAAAAAAAAACCTACTAATGCAGGAGCTCCAGTGGGTAAATCTTCCACGAAAAAAGCCTCTAAACCAGTCAAATCTGAAGCATCGACACCGGCCAAGAAAGGGAAAGGCAAAGCAGCCCCAGTGAAAGAGGAGATCGAGGAGCCAGAGGGCGACGAGGGTGATGAAGATGAAGAGTACCGATGGTGGGAGGACCCCGCCAAAGGGGATGGTACTATCAAATGGACGACGCTTGAGCATAATGGTGTGGTGTTTCCTCCGCCTTATGAATCGCTGCCTTCGGATGTGAAAATGAAATATAACGGTACGCCCGTGACGTTGGAACCAGACGCGGAAGAGGTTGCGGGCTTCTTCGGAGGCATGTTGAACTCTACTCACAATGTGGAGAATCCTACATTTCAAAAGAATTTCTTCGGTGATTTCATAGACATCATCAAGAAAACAGGCGGAGCCAGGGATGCGAAGGGCAATATCATCCAGATCAAAGAATTTGCCAAGTGTGATTTCAACCCCATCTTTGATTATTACGAAATGAAACGCCTAGAGAAAAAAGCCCTCAAGGGTCCAGAGAAACAGGCACTCAAAGCGGAAAAAGATGCTGTTGAAGCTCCCTACATGCACTGCATGTGGGATGGCCGCAAGCAAAAGGTGGGTAATTTCCGCGTCGAGCCGCCAGGTCTTTTCCGTGGTCGCGGAGAGCATCCGAAGACGGGAAAGGTCAAGATGAGGGTGGAGCCAGAGCAGATCACGGTCAACGTTGGAAAGGGTGCGCCCGTTCCTCCTCCGCCAGAGGGCCATCGCTGGAAGGAAGTGAAGCATGACCAGGAAGGGACTTGGCTGGCCATGTGGCAAGAAAATATCAACGGTAATTACAAATATGTCATGCTAGCGGCCAACTCAGACGTGAAGGGCCAAAGCGACTATAAGAAGTTTGAGAAGGCTCGGGAGTTGAAAAAGCACATCGATCGTATCCGCAAAGACTACCAGAAGGGTCTGAAACACGAACTCATGGTAGATCGCCAGAGAGCGACCGCGGTTTATCTAATTGACAAGTTTGCCCTTCGAGCTGGCAACGAGAAAGGAGAGGATGAGGCTGATACTGTCGGTTGCTGCTCTCTAAAATTTGAGAACGTTACTCTCAGGCCCCCGAATACAGTTATCTTCGACTTTCTTGGTAAAGATAGTATTCGCTTTTACGACGAAGTCGAAGTCGACCCTCAGGTGTTCAAGAATCTGAAGATCTTCAAGAAGGCCCCGAAGAAGGAGGGTGATGAAATTTTTGATCGTTTGACAGTATGTCCCCGTCATGTAGTAGTCATCCAATATCTTGCAAGCTTGTCTTCTGACCACTCCCAGACATCTGCTCTGAATAAGCATCTTTCGAACTACATGGCTGGCCTAACTGCTAAAGTGTTCCGTACCTACAACGCTTCGTATACATTCGCTACCCTTCTTAGAGACATGAAGCCCGAAGGTTCTGTACTTGAAATGGTCAAAGCTTACAATGATGCGAACCGAAAGGTTGCCATTCTCTGTAACCACAAACGCACTGTCACCGCGGGTCACGCTAGTCAAATGGAAAAGCTTGGCGACCGGGTATGTATATGCTTCACGACGTTTCCGTAACCCCTATTGCTAACTGGTTCATCAGATCAAGGGTCTGCATTACCAGAAATGGCGAGTGAAGCAAATGATGCTGGACCTAGAACCCAGTCTTAAGAAGAAAAAGGGTGCTAAATTCTTTGAATTGGACGCCGACTTGGACCAAGAATGGATTAACGAACATCAAGCCTTTTTAATCGAAGAACAGCAACAAAAGATCACAAAAAAGTTTGAAAAGGACAACGAAAAACTGGTTACCGACGGAGAGAAAGAGATGAAGCCGAAAGAACTCGAGGAAAGACTCTCTGTTGTTGAGGACATGGAAAAGAAATTTCAGAAAGAGAATAAGACTGGAAAGGTGGAAGCCGAAGGCAAGGGCCCAACGGTCGAGAAGTTTGATAATATGATAACCAAGTTCGATCAACGGATCGAAAACATGTCTCTTCAGGCTGAAGACAAGGAAAACAACAAAGAGGTTGCCTTGGGCACTTCAAAAATTGTATGCGGACCTCCCCCAATCCTGCACCACCTGTTCCATTGCTAACTTCGTTGCAGAACTACATTGATCCTCGACTTACCGTTGTCTTCTCAAAGAGATTCCAAGTTCCTATCGAGAAATTTTTTTCAAAGACTCTGCGCGAGAAGTTTGATTGGGCCATCAAATCTGTAGACGAGGCATGGGAGTTCTAGTTGATTTACTGAGTTGTAAATGCAATCCACCCCATTTCAGGAAAAAAATCTCTATTCCTGCTTCGACCTCTCGCTTTGCTTCTAGGTTCATATATTCGTCTTATCATTTCTCTGCTGTCTTCAGATATTACAATTAGCTGTTGGATTTATACGGTATGCCAATCCAGTTCGGCATGCCGCGGCGTTTAATCCACGCCTATACATTATTTTTTCTTCTCTTTCTCTTTTTTTTTAGATCATGGACTATTCACGAGTTTTCTTTTTCACTTGGCTATGTGGTCGGCTGGTAATGCGCAACATTATTCTCTGTTGCAGAAACGGGGTTATAAACATTATATATGTTAGACAAACATTGTCTTGTCCAATTATAAAATCCACCCGCCGCTCGATACTAGTTGCAACCCTTTCTACTGCAGTCAGCCCGTGGCGGTACGTTTACCTAATCTACTAAAGCCCGTATAATTGAAAGGCCCTTGACCTATTTGCTTGACTATAGTCGAGTGCGATTCTTTTTTTTTTTTCTTTGTACTCGAACAGTGTCAAGACCTCAGCACAATGGCAACAATGATCTTAAGGAGCTAAACTTAGACACCTTACACTGTCGCTTGTCTATAGCTCAGAGGGATGAGATCATTTATGTCGAGCTCTGTAGGTACATTACCTCATCAGAATTGCTTACTGACAGTAGATAATTTCGCAACGTCTTCAAGGGCTACAGCCTAGCTACAGGCCACTGCCAATTCCAACGCACACAACCAGTGCGGCGAAGGCATATTGATGTAGGTCATCAAAATTGTATGTTTTTTGTTAACCCGAGAGATACATGTGCACCTCGTCCATGAAAGAGAACGCTTCAGCCTTGGAAGGGTTATGAATATGTATCTCTTCCAATCACTCCTGTTGACGCCGCAGCCCATGAAGATCAGAGCTGATGTGAACGACGAACGTACCGGGATGAGCGGCCAGAATTAATGCGAACAATCAAATATCAGATGGCTGGCTGCTCTTTCGCTTTAGCCATGGATTATTCTCTACAAACTTATGACAATCGAGGTAGATGTTTATCCAGAGAATCTTTATATATGGTTCCGACCACGCTCTGGTCGTCCATGAGTCTGAGAGAACGCTTAATATAAGTAAGCCTTGGAAGGGGTGCCATACATATGCTACCTAGGTAACCTACATAGGCAGTTATGATATGATAGCCAGAGCCAGAGATCGATCCTCGGGTTTATCTATGTAATAAGCAGCAGCCAATATGAATGTTTGATTATCTCTATCATGTATGAAGATGAAGCTCAGGCTATCTGGATATACATAATACTACTTATGATCCATGTCTAGAACTTGAGCCCACAAGGAGTGCATCCATCTGCTCTGATAAACCTCAAGGTTCTCTCAATATGTGTGTAGGTATCTCTTCCAATCACATCACTGCTGTGAGGATTAGATTTAGAGCTGATTCTAACTATCATACTGATGTGAACGAACGTATGTACGATGAGCAACAATCAAATTCCAGATGGCTAGCTGCTGGATTCTCAATGTTGGGTTTCTTATGTTATTCTCTACATATTGAGGTAGATGTTTATCTAGAGAGAAAAAGGTGACATACTCTTCTCTGGTACATTACATACCTAGGTAATTGAGGTATGCATTCAAAGATAATTGTGGAAGCAGTCTGTGGGCAGACTCTGCTGCCTACCTACAGCTATTCTTCTATTCTATAATATATTCCCACATCGGCTCGAGCATCTACAACATGTGCATAATGAACCCGTATCAATTGATCTTGCTGGTTATATGTATCATAATAATAATTAATATCAGGAATCAGGATATAATAAACCCCATCAATCCCTTGAGGCCTCCTATGATACATACATAGTGTGCAACACGTCAACTCATTAATTATTGAGGTTGCACAAAGGATATTGATGTTTGCATGTAAACCGTGCTTCGATCTATCTTCGATACAGAAACCTTCAATGGTTGTTAACTTCTCTGGTCTTTGAACTTCATATTATTATTACTACATATAAAATTAACTAACTAGCTAATTGCAAGGCAACGGCATCCTAATTTTTGCTATACATACTGTATCATATGATAAACCAAGACGCCCGGCCATTGATAAAAGAGACACTACTAGGTGGTGTTGCATTCTTTGCAATTTGCGTCCACTGCTATACCCATATGATAGGTCCCTAGATAGAGGACATATGTATCATGGTATGATTCCAGCTTGTAATGCATACGAAAAGGGATCTATCATTTACAATTGTTATTACTTATTATGTCCTTCTTTCCTTTTCGTACCTATCCTGTATAGTCGTGACTCGTCCTGACTCCCTTGTGCCGAATACCCCGGTTTTACCATGGCTATTTATTGAAGAGCCATATATACGGGAAGTATTCAAATTTGAACTTTCATCCCTGTGCAGCAAGGAACGATTAAAAGAGAAATGATAGAAAATAAAATCACTTTCTTGCGCTCATCACAGCGATGGACTCGATTAATTAGTAAGAATTTTGCATTTCGTATCAGCAAATCTTTATTATTGCAATTCATATTCATACTTGATTTGTACATACTTTATTAGTCTCCCTCATGGCCTTGAGACTTAAGCTTGGAGATCCTCCCAATTACCAGTATCCAATTAGCTTCCCGATGCAGGATGTTTTCGTGGCCGGTCAAGTGACGTCAATAGAGAAGAAAGATAATAAAAATTACAAGATTAGACAATGAAGGAAGAGAGGAAACGCTCATGTGAAAATTAAATTGTAGTAAGTGTATAAGAGAGTAGTGCGTGGGTTATTCTTCGGTCATGAAATTCCTAACAGTCGTTCATGAGGCTAACGATAAACCCATTTGCAAGAGGGGAGAGAAGTCAAAAATCACGGCCAAAAAGGGATCTGATTAATTACGGCCACCATCCCATTCTCTTGTAGCTTGCAATCATTTCCCGCACGGCATCGGCATTGAAGGCCTCTCTTACCGGCCGGAATCCGGTGGTGGTTTCAAAGAGTGTGCCGTCGATGGAGAGATCCAAGTCCTTAATCACGTCCTTCTCCAGAAACGGGTTGATCGGCCCTGGGCGGGCGATCTGCTTCTCCGCCAGCAAATCTGCCCATGCCTGTAGACTCACTTCGTTGATATCATCGACGACGTCTCCAAGGTTCAGTTTCGCAAATTGAGATACGATGGAGCCGAGGAAGGAGCATTTCAGGTCAAAAACGGTGGATAAGACCTCGGCAATGTGAGCCTGTCGGGTTTCATTATGGTCGACAACATTGAACATGATCGGGGTCGGGTCTCCGAGGGCGAGAGGACCCTTGCTGGCCCGCCATTCGGCCGCGATCCATAGGGCACGGGCGGCATCCTTGATATACAAGGTATTAAGCTTCAAATCCTTGGTGTAGAGCAGCTCCAAGTCCTTGTCCAGATACTTGTGCACTCTGGCCAGGCAGATGCCCATCGCAAAATATCCCGAGTCGTATTCACCATACACATGGGGCAGTCGCAGCAGGCACAGGTTCAGACCGGGAATCTTGCGGAGTTCCTCGCAAGCTTTGAGCTTCCACTTGGCTAATTTATGCCACGGTTGTGTCTTGTCCCCTTCCTTCCGCGGACTTGCACTACTTTTATAGACCATGGCGGTTGAACATTCGACATAGGCGCGAACCCCTCTCTTTGCAGCCTCCCGTCCCAGACCAACTGATAGGGCAAAACTCCGCAATTGATAAACGTCATCGGGCTGGGAATGTCTCGTTTCTCCTGCGCAATTAATCACATAGTCGAACTGTTCCCCATTGGCTCGGTCGAAGATTCTCGGGTATGATTCTGTTTGAGTATCGCGATCGACAACCGGTTAGCTAGTGTGGACCGCATGAGCCGCAGGAAGGGAACAACAGGGATGGATTGCCAGAACAACAACGATGAATCATGTAGACCCCGGGAGATGAGTCCATCGAAAGCAGCCCGAGAAGAGAGAGATCAGGGATGACTACATACGCTCTCGACTGGCATCGGCCTGTACGAACTTGTCCTTCGAACATGCCTCCTCGAACTCAGGGGCCAGCCATGCTAACTGCGGCAACACTTTGTCCACGAGGCGAACTTCCGAGGCCAGATTGTTCTCATGGATATAGCGGGCCAGGAAGCGGCCAATGAATCCTATCTCAACACCAGTGAATAGTCAGTAGGGTGCACGGAGAGGAGCTCATCCAGGTATTGGTTTTGTCGCAACGCACCTAGGCCTCCGATAATCAACACGGCCGGCTTGGAGCTCCTATCCCCGGGCATGACGGCAAGGCAATGGCCTGAAGGCGACTCTATTCGCCACAGCAGAAGTGCTCTTTTTTCTTTCTTATCTCAAGTTGGGCTCTTCTTTCTTCCTGTACTGAAGGGGGATCAGACAATTGGGAGCGCAGCGCCGATAATTGGCCTCTGGTTGTTGGTTTAGAACAAGGACGGGATCGATTTGACCCTTTTTGATGTGATTAGACCTTCAGGTTGTTTGCGGGTTTGCGGGGCTTTCGTTCCCGCGGTTGCGCTGAGGGGAGAGTCGGGAAAAGTCGACACTGGACAGGGACGGAACCGCCTGTTCTAGCTTCTATCATAAGCCAATCGTTTTAGTCACTGACAATAATTTCACAAGTATAAGAAGGAATTCACAGCGCACACCTTCACAGAGCAATTGGAGGTTGGGTGTGGTCACCTTTAATAAGACGATCAGGTCCTGACGTAGTGATGATACTATATGTACATATGATAGATCTATAATTAACTAATAGAAAAAGGGGGAGGGGAAAGAAAAAGAAACAAAAGAAAAGGAAAAAGAAAAAGGAGGGAAAGACGGATGAAGGCAAAGGAAAGACCAAAAGAAGGGTGAAAAAAGAGGATGAGTTCGGATAGGGGATTATCCAAGTATGTAGGTAAGTAATGTACCTATGTATAGTTATAAAGTTATGTATGCATATACTGAGTCTAACTAGTATGGACATAACTACATATATGATAGATCATATGATAGTAAAAGTTATGGAGTCATGGACATTTTGCCACAAGCTCGGTTATAACTTGCTTAAGGATTACTCCATCCTCGGTCCTTCAATCCCATTTGGTGTTTGTCAAAATTAAGTGATATGATACAGGTGGCAAGTTAAGAACGGATTTTATTCCACAAACTGTATCATCATCTCATTTTACCCATGTTTGGGAGTAATAAGAATTCGAACTACTCCCAACACGATGATTTTTTTTTTTATAATCTATCCACAAACTCAAGTTGGGTCGTACTCTAACTTACCTAGTGTAAGTGTGCGGAAATTCGTCGAAACTCTGGTAGATGTCGGTGAACTTAGTATAAAAGTGAAAACCTCGCTCGGACCCTATCATTACAATCTTTACATCTTTAAACTTTTCATCTTTTTCTCATGGTTGATATGATAGTTTAAGTACAAGGAAAAGCGAAGACTGATATGATATATGATTTGCCACTTGGGGCCTCTTTCAAGTATGATTGATAGATATGATATACTACTCTATTGTTGAGCTGCACACCTGCAGACCTGCATAGAGTACCTAACCTGCACTGCATACCTGCACTTCGAGTCAGGGATGATGATAATATCCCATCCCTTCCTCCCACGAGGGCGGCCCGGCGTCCCGTCGCCCAGAGAGAAAAACAAACCCGATTTGAATTTTCACCGCGGTTATGATATTATTTTGTCCATGTCCCATTATTACCTAACCACGGAGAGAAGCAAAAAGTTAATAAACTGAGGACGAAAGTAACCTAACCCCGGACCTTGACCTTTCAACTCCTATGATCTATCATATGGCGGAGATAATCAAGTATATAGGTATGGACTTAACACATCAGGCGCTTCAAAGCGTGGATCGGTCAAGGATAACTAACTATGTATGTGTTTCTTATCTACCGATAATTCCGTCCGTACGTATATGATAGTATCATAGCGATGTGAGGCTTAAGTGGGCCACGCATGCATGCGAACTGTACGTGGAACAAAATTCGAAGTCCATTTGGAGATCATATATGTATGTATATGCAGCTGCAGGCAGCGGTATGTATCATGGATGGCGTTAAGTTAATATATCCTTGCGCGCGTCAAAACCGCCAGCCATGCAGGGGCCAAGGGATATGCATGCATGGTACAGAAGGGTATCATCCATTATATTGTAATTCGGATTATTACATAGGTATTAAAGACTGCGTTGCGTTGGCAAATCCTCCGTTCTTGCTTATTTTCCCCAGCATTAGGTATAATTATTGCTTTTTTCATGTATCTACTTATAGGCTAATGATATTCCAGTTGCAACAACCGTTATTTAATTACTATGATACCAACCGAGGCCGACCTTCGGCCCGGGGCCCGGGGGCCGGAATCCGGCTACGTGGCGAGAGTATACGGGTAGCGTGGAACGAAAGTAATCCATACGAAGTTACAGACTGCTATGATATGTACAGTAATCACCAGAAAGAAGAAAGCGACGCCGACAAAAATCAGGTCAAATCTCCCCCACGTCAGTGTTATCTTCCGGACCGGCGACCGGAGTCGTCGAATGCAACAGCTTCTCCACTGCCAGGCGCGAGCTCGGCGGGTCCGTAAGGCCGATCAGAAACAAAAACGGAAGCGCCATGGACAGAGGTGGAAAGTGTTGCCACTGCCAAAGGGATGTAAGCGGTAATGGAGACAAAAGCAAAGAGGGAGATCACAGGGCTATCACTTTTTCCACGTCTGCTAGGTACTAGTCTGGTCGTCGAGATGGGATTCAATGCTCCTTTCCGATAAAAGATCTTTGGTATAATTGGTGAAGGCGTTCGTTCGCTTTCACTCTCCTGTGGGCGTCCGCGAAGAAAAATCGCATTTGCTCGAAGAACTCTTTTATGGTGGCCTCAGTTATCCCGTCCCGGTCCTTCCTTTCCTTGGGTAGCTGCCAACTTGTCCTCCAGGCAACGTCTCTTCTTCTAGATCAATAATATTACCAATTAGATGACGATTCTCATGGTTTATTGTTATACTGACCTTGGGACCCGATTTGGAAGTGCGTTTCGTCTTTCGCCCGGTAGGCAGAAAATCGTTGTCCGTTGCGCCTCCCAGCTTTGTAATGTCATTGTCACTTACCCAGCTGGGAGAGAGGAAAGAAAATGAGTAGAGGTCATGAATCATGTCAATATAGTTCATACGCCAGTGGAATAAACCCGGAATAGGCGTAGTTATCATATGAAAGTATGGACGACGTTATTTTTGAACAGACTCAAGGAAACCGTTTTCTGATCGCCGTATACCAAATGCAGAATGTCATTAAAATTGTCGGATTGATTATATCCGAGCTGCTCTGTAAAGACCTTGTCGATCACCTTATAAGTGCCGTCAATAGTGCCTTCACTTTCAAGAATCGGTCCGAGATTATAGCGGATCGTCTAAACGGTCTTCTGGGGCAATAGGGAATCATCGGTAAAGACATCATGGATAGCATCGTGATGCGTATATCGGATAGCCTCAGCAATCCAATATCGCTGCGTCTGGTGAAGTAGCTCATCATCTAGATTCCCAGAAGCGAGAGGTATGTCATTTTCATCCAAAGCAAGATATCGATGAAACATAAACTTGCCGACTGGCATATCTTGACTGACACATAACTTGCCTGT
This sequence comes from Elaphomyces granulatus, assembly GCA_002240705.1. Classification (NCBI taxonomy): domain Eukaryota; kingdom Fungi; phylum Ascomycota; class Eurotiomycetes; order Eurotiales; family Elaphomycetaceae; genus Elaphomyces; species Elaphomyces granulatus. The sequence goes on from NPHW01003932.1 coordinate 16,633, forward strand.
TGTAGCGCATATATGGCGTAATGGATCTCGAAGACTTTGATGCCGAACAGTCTCACTATAGTCGGCGCCATCGGCTTGGTTATGCGCGAGAAGGCGTAAATGAATCGTCGGTAGGAATTACAAAATCCTATGAAGACCTGGATATCACGATAGGTCCTCGGAGGATGATTTTTCCATTCTCAAATAGTATCAACACGTCTAGGATCCATCCTCACCCTTGGAGTGAGAGAGCCTGTGGTTTCGTAGGACTCTTATCCTCTCGTCCTGGTTACTGGGGGGTTAGGAATGCTCTAAGCCACACATCACTTGCAACCAGTTCGCCGCACCCTCCAAATAAAGCTAGCCCCCGAACGTTATCGACACAATACAAACACGACATGATAACTGTGTTTTCCGAGAGTAGACTTTGGGCGGAGCAGAGAGGGTCGGGGTCGCGTCGCCAAATTCCCGAATTCGCGAGCTGCCATTGATAATATATCTGATATGTGCTTGCGGAGGCCCATCCTTGTGGCCGAGCAGTTTGTAATTCTCGGAAAATCTCTGCCGGCATTGAAGATGTACATTAAAATACGGCACATGGTAATGATGGCATATGGTGATGGCTAGTTTGCTCCGGCAGTCGAAACGTTCCATTTGTGGCGACTCTTTCTTTCCTTCAGCTACCGACTTTCTCGCACAGCCGGCGTCCTGGCAGCAGAAGTAGATGTATCTCAAATACTCCCAATGTGTCCTTTTGTGCCAAAACCTGAAGCCACCGATCTTCCAAATTAGATCCACAATGGCTCCGATCGAATCATTCAAAGGTTTCCGGTCATAACTTCCGTCCTCTTTTTGGGCGAGTCTTGCACCAAAGGATACCGGGAGTCTATCGATATTGAATGTACAATTTAATCCCAGTGGTTCCGTTTGTTCCTGCGAAGAGTAGTTTAGCGGGGATTATGGATAGAGTCATAGTGGACGATGAAAAATGCCATACATGGTGATTCCACACCGCAAGCTTGGATTGAAAGTCATCCCAGTCATCGAATATAATGTCCAACTCAGATAGTTACCACCCATCCCAAGGCAGCCCTGACATACATGGATGAAGATGATGGAGAGGTGATTGCAGTGAGTTTACCATCAGTCATTCATGACCCCGTCCCTCTCTCTCCCTCTGTCAGAGTCTTCTAATTTATAATCACGTGCGATGTCTTCTCTGTTAACTGCTGGCGGGAACGGCTCGACATAGCAAAACCCTGAGACGTGCACTACTGTAAATGTAGTCCTTGGGACTGAATCGTCTGTGGCTGCGCAACTTTTTCATATTGTAGAGGTCGCCAGTACAACTGTGGTTCTGCTAGGCCCAAGGAAACACATGATTACACTTGGCTTAACACGTGAGGAAAAGTCTGCCATCCATGTTAGCAATGCAGCCAGAGTAGGAGGGATCGAGCTGTGGGCAGCAGTGAAAAATAAAAATCACCTTCACAAAATCACTACTTTTCATGAAATAGAGGCCCATTGGCGAACTATTATGCACATCGAGGTAGTCATCCATAGTACCAACAAAACAGAAAGTTCGAGGCATTGAACTTGCTTGTGAAGTCCGGTAAAAGAACATTCGGCTCTTGTTGATCCTTGAGGATGTCCTCAGCCACCAGCATTGGCATCTTCAGAATCCTCTCCGGAAGGACCCCACCTGCCAGATATCTCCCCGTACAGAAGCCCACAAATTTCGCCTCGATAGTTTATTGCGAATGAACCGGAGTCACCGGTTAGCCACTTTATTTGTGGTGATGGGGTTTCGCTTTTTAGTCCAGTCCGCCAATAGTCCATAGTCCGTCCAAAAACCATATTTGTATGGAAGGGGCCCGGTGCTTAGGTACTGATTGTGGCGCCAGTCCCCGTTCCACTACCGAACCCTAACGAATTGTCTGTTTGCTTCGAGGTAGATATGTATCTTTTTGCGGTAAGTTGTTCATTGTACTTGGGAAGTTATGTTAAGCCGGGTGCAGACTCTGTAAATGATGAGTCGTGTTTATCTGCCGCAAGACCAAGCGAGCGCTTAGTCTTGCCCAATATTTTTAGGTGTAGAACGAGGGGGCCGGACAACAGGGTAATTTGTCAGAAAGCCTTTCTGGGTCATTCCATTCTGATTGAGGGTGACAAATCCACTAATTGGTTCCCTGCGGATAGTTATTGAGTAATAGTCGGTATCCCTAGTTAGAGAAGACTTCCAAGGTCAGGACACTCTCTCAGATAGCGTTCAAAAGAGAGTTCCAAAATAGCCCAATCACAGCTAATCCCTAGGTGCTGCCATGATGACAATTATTGGAACAGCCTTCTTTTCTGATTGTCTCACGCTAAACAAGCAAGAGAATACCCAAGTTTGTCGTCAAGGACTTCTACAATATCATCCTTTGTTGTATTTTCCCAAGGCAAAAGTGGCCTTTCCAGCCAGGTCGGTCTCTAACAACAAGAAAGTTGTGCAATTCGTCTTTCAGCAAGGTGGCTATTGACCCGTCATCGATTTGTGCCTTTTCGTAAGCGTCTCCAAACAGGGATACTCTCAACATCAGGACCGGGACGTCACCGCCAGGATAACTGTATTTGCCTTCCTCGATTCCATAATGCTGAAAATAAGGCTCCCGACGTCGACTCTTGAACGAGCTTCCTCTTAGCGACTACGGGAAATTGCATGGGATTCTTCACACTCGTCGTCCTATAGTCTATGGATCACACAGGTGAAGATAAGTTTGGATGGCGGAGGTGTGAGGATGCCAGTCGGCCGTTGCAACGGCGGAGATAGCACTGTAAAATTCTTAGCCATTGTGTCCATTGGAGGACGCGATAGAATGCAATGAGGCGGAAGAGATGACGTACACCATATGCAAGTCTGCGAGGCTCCCATCAGAAATAAGATAAGAGAGAAAGGGGTTAATAATTAATAATGAGCACGATCGTCGGATCTTTTATCTAGGCGAGATTGGCTAACTTATAAATCCCATGACTGAGATAAAGCCTCTACATAAAGTCAAAGAGGAGGGGTTTTCCCCTATCCCTTATTGGGTTTAGCCTGAATATAGATCCAATTAACTTCTTCCATCCAACAAAATATGGTTGCGAAAGGCGATGATAGAGGCCAAATAGATGCATTGATCATTAGTTTACAGAAGCCCCCAAACTCCTTAAGCATGGTATTATACATTCATTTTGGCTCCAGATACCTTAAAGCATTTTTTAACTCCTTAATTGCTGTGTCCACATCGTCAAAAGTCAAAGCCGATACAGCCCAACGTGCATGCTTTTGAGCTGACAAGATTGATTCGTCATTCACTTTTCGATTTGAAGCGGCGCTGGGAGCTACAGGAGGGTATTTGGCAGTGCTTGCTGGGCCATGGGGCAGCGATTTAGAAGCTAAAGGCTGCATTTCTTTGTTTTGTTGTCCATAATACACAGCTGAAGGAGGGATATTTGAAGCGCTAGGTGGCTGTGATATAGGTGTTGGAAATGATTGGAATGTATTTTGGGTCATCACCGTTGGTCGGGCTCCAGGAGGGGGCATCATCATTGATCCTGGGAGGTTGGAAGCTGGAGAAATAGGGACGAAGTCTGCTGGCGCTGAAGGAAGTTCTGGGGCAGAGAGTTGTGAGATCGAACTTGGTGTAATTTTGGGAGCGGGAAACGAACGTGGTGCTGCTACACGCGAGATTTGGGGCGGAACTGAGGAAGATCGAGATGGGTGGAGGGACTCATCGAGGATCGATTGCTGAGCAAGCCGTCGTTCGATACGGTCAGAGTCATCAGGGAACTCTTCAACTGAAGGTTGCTTAGACCTTAGGGGCGGTTGCACGTCCGAAGCTTGCAAAGCCTTAACATCTGGATCGTTTGGATCAAGAATAGCCGGGCTTTGGTCGACCACTTCCGTTTCAGAAACCGGATTCGACAGGTTCGGATCTTCGCCAAACTTTATAGCTTTTGCAATCCTCACGGCATGGTATTTGGCAAACTTTATCTTCGAGGCGATTTCTGCATCAAGCTCCCCCCATATCTGGCAGAGATCGAGGAAGGTTGCTGCTGCTTGAAAGGTATCCGCCGTTTGCCTCAACTCCCATCAGTTCCTGGTTCTGTATTCGAGCTTTAGAGGGAGAAGAAGGATAATCGTACTTGGTAGCCTTATTCGCCCTAACTGCGTTGTCGGCGCGATTAAAGACTTCCAACCCGAATTGCTCGACATATGCCTGTCCGGCGACATTGTCGGTAACTGCATCATTTTCTGCATATTCACTTTTGACCTTCCAAAGGTGATGAATTAGCTTTCGTTGGCCAGATCTCCCGACCTCAACGTTCCTTGAATCATACTTGTTCAAGCTTATCCATAAGCGTTGTGGTATACTGCAGGGATTCCTCATCCGATGTATGAAGGCCTTTACCGATGATCTGATGTACAATCCAATAGTTGCCTGTTGTCAAGTAAGAGGTCATCAGCTGCTAAGGTCCCCCAACATGCTAAGTAATGGTTGCGGAAAGTACGACTCACACCAATATGCGATAATAGGTTTCGCCCGCTCAACTTGGGCGGCTTTGGAGGCAAAGCGCCCAATGTCCGCAGACTTTAAACTAGCCGGAATATCGGCTGCCATGAGGTGACTTTTCGATTGTCCAAGTTTCGAAATACGATAATTCAACGAATATGATCATATGCGTGCGGGGTCGACATACATGACGTCTAGATCAGGGCCAAGAACTGCCCAGCAATTTAAGTTTATAGGTAACTAGATGTAGTTAACTAGTTCGGTGGGGCCTTCTCTAAACTGGAAATTCGCTAAGCTTCCAGGCCGATGAACATCTGGCCGTCTTGAGAAAGGCTAATCGTCGCCCCTACGGCGCTATCCCGACCGATGATTAGCATGACTAACAGATCTTGTTGCAGTGCCATTCTTTCGCTCACTTCATCGTCAATCCCCTGCCATAAAACGAGTGCAGCCTATGCACATATATCTTGACGCAATTTGAGAGATAGACGACGACAGGGGACTAATGTCTTACGAGCTGAAGGGCCACACAGCGACGGTGCCCCGCCGCTGCCCCCGCCGTTCGCAGCCGAGAGATCGAAGCGATTT